>JACEGR010007072.1:0-53459 GCA_014170235.1 Listronotus bonariensis
ATATACAGGGTGGCCCACCATATTCGACACGGTGCCGTAGCTGGACAACCATGGGGTTTTTAAAAATAGTGAATACTGAAACATATACAGGTCGGATAAGGCCACAGTATAAAAATTATTTTCCTCTATACAGGATGTCTCAAAAAGTGTGACGTATCAAAGTTATATTTTTTTAAATGGAACACCCTATATTTTATGACGGTTTTAGATTCTACATAAAAAATAATTTAAGTTTGTTAATAGTACCAAGTGTCTAATTTTATTCGTTTTTGTGATATTTGATTTTTTTTCAAAATGCAGGGGTGCAATTAAATTAATTTTATTTTAACAATATAAACTCCTTAAACTTTAAAATTTGTTACAAGATTAGGAAAAGTCTGCCTTATCATACGTAGGTCATATCGAGATCATAGATTATACAGGGTGATCAAAAATAATTTCAATTTTTAGAAAGTCAAATTGCAATATCTCTCTTATTTTAAATGGAACACCCTGTATTTTTTTACACCACATGATGACAAACCAAATGCTCTTTCAAATGGTGTATAGGTTGCCTATACCTATCTTTTATACTTTTAAGTAAATTCCGTTTTAACATATTTTTATTCCAAATGTTCATTTAAATGTAAGTAGGCTGTGATATAGCTCATGCCTATTTACTAAGCCGTTATTGCAAAATGTAAATTTGTTGAAAAAAGCACAAAATTAAAAGATTTTGTATTATCTGCCACTATTTTTAAAATTCACAGAAAAAAATTCATTAGTTGCTTATAATGCTTACTTCCAATAACACTTATTTCAGCTGAATGTGGTAATGATAAAACTTGTGTTTTTAAACAATCCTAATAACGCCTCTGGTCAGTTATGACGACATTCTCGTGACCTATAACTCGTTTCTTCCATTATCCATAATTCTGTTGTTACGTAAATAATCAATAGAATAAAGACTTATTTAAGGATATTGCCCAGTTATAAAACTTGGTGGATATCGACCTCGAATCAGCTAATAAGTTGGTAATCACTTATTCGATAGCGACTCGATACGTTACGTCCTCGAGACAGCGGTTAAGAATCCGCCTGCAAATCTCTTCTTATTTGATGTATTCCTTTTACCTTGTAGAACCGTTCTGAACCGTTCCTGAACTGCTCAATAATGTCAAGAACGGTTCTACAACATGAAAATGTCAAACATTGTAAAAGGAACAATTATGGTGTCGTTCTGGGCGGTTCTGAACCATAAAGGGAATACAGCAATTTTTAACAAAATTCATTCTTTATTTTCTTAGCATATACCTATGGCAGAGGCAGCTTTGCCGCACGAATTCAGAGAGAAACAATAGGTCTAGTACGTTTCTCCTTGCGATTCTGATTTGGTTTTTTATTGGACCACCGCGAAAGTGCACTCTTTAAATAAATAAAAAAAAAACTAACCAGAATCGCCGGAGTAATCGACTGACATACACACAAAAAAACATACGGGCAAATTGAGAACATTTTTTTTTGTAGGCGGTTAAAAATTAAAATGTGTTTAATATAGCTTTTAAAATTCCTGGATATTGTTGTCAATCGCTACAAATAACGGTTTAATTTATGGTGACAGAAACATTTATTTTTCCTCAAACAAAATGGTTGATATCAAAGTCGGTCTATATAGGGTCTCGACATTCGGCCATATTGCTTTGATGTGTTACGACGTCACATCTCCCATTTTTTCGGCCATGTTGTTCAGTGCCGGAGTATACAGTTTATTGTATTAGTAGAACAACCGCTTTACACAACAGTTTTTAATTATTATTAAGTTGTAAATTCTTTTACTTTAAATAAAAAACATTTTGAATTACATCTTTCAACAAATATCACTTCCAAAACAATGCAAAAATGAAATGCGCAAATTCTAGACGCCACTGGATTGATCGTTAGCTTTGATTTTACCCAGTCTTGCCAACTTTTCTCCGTGGAGTGCCATTCCTTGCGTCCCCGATCTTGAAGTTGAGGATATGGCGCAACCTTATAAATATAAACTAACCTTGGGTTGATATTAGGTTTTCCGAAATTAACTTAGCTTAAAACAAAGGAAAATATTATTTAAATAAACAGAAGTTAAATTTATATTTGTCACAAATAAAGAATTTAGGGCAATATTAAAATCCTTTAACATATAATGAGAAAACAATAATTAAAAATGGCGGAAAAATGCGTGAGCACTTAAGTGGTTTTTAGCGAATTAACATTCTGTGTATTTCTAACGCTAATTTAAGTGTATTAAGTTAAAAGTGAAAGCATATTGGATACCATTTTAATTGCACTTTTAAATTTTTCATACAAAGCCCTCAATTAAAAGTAAAAAAAGAAATATGTAAATTACTAGTAGATATGTTCTATTGTTCTATATCCTTGAAACGATTTTATATACAGCGTGCCTTCGGAAGTTCTTACAAAATAAAAAGCTTATTAAATAACTTTACGAAAAAAGTGCCTATTCATAAAAAGAACTATTTGATGATAAAATATATTTTAGATTTTTTTTAAATAAATTGAATAACTTTATAAATGACTGTATGTAATGAAAACTGGCCAAGTTAAATCTAACCTACTTTAAGATCTCATACATATTTTGAGCAGGTTCCACAATCTAGAAACTCTAGGGATAAAAGAACGAACAAAGTGAGAAGTTCGGGGCCTCGTCCAGTTGGACCGTATATGGATGCATACGCGCGGAACCACGAGTTTCTCTGTTGGGAACCGTGAGTGGAGGAACTATACTGGACAATTCTTCAGAGCAGAAGCCATGGAAGTACCTATAAAAAGCGATAAACCCCACAGCCCGACGATGGGCAAGAGAGGGAAGCCCTTTCTGTAAGTGAAGGATCATTAATGAGACGAACAGCTCTTCTTTGAATAGAATCAAGAATGCTTAGGGTTGTGGGGGACGCCATGCCCCAGATATGAGAACAATATTCCAAGGGAGGTCGGATTTAGGACACATACAAAGTGTATAAATTAGAAGCGAAAAATACTTTTTGGCTCGAAAGAGAAATCCAAGCTTTTGAAGCTGCCGTGGCTATAGATACAATGTGTTTATGCCAGTTAAGGATACTTTCAAATGTGACGCCCACAAGATTGAAGGTGTCTTTGCTCTGTAAAACTTGGCCGCTCATAAGTAGAGGATGAGTATTTGATGACTCTTTTAGCGACAAGGAACATGATTGTGTTTTGGATGCATTCAAATGGACGAGATTTTAGGCGCCCCAATCCAATATTAAATTAAGATCCAGCGAAAGAGATATCTGCATCGCTCTGCGTTTGCTTTCCAAGTCAGGTTTAGTGATAGGTTTAGGAACCTGAAAACTGGAGTGAAGGGTACTATCGTCGGCGAAACTATGAATGGAATTAGTTGTGGACGAGAGAAGGTCGTTATAACTGATATACGTCGATCAGACAGATAACTAGAGAGCCAAGTACAGAGTTTAGTTGAAAGACCATAGCAGGGAAGTTTATTAAGAAGTGCGGCATACCAGACCTGGTCTGGTGGAGCTTCGACAAAATCTTTGTAGGTGTCTCTAAGTTTTATTTTTGTTTGTTGATCAATAATAAAAATAATAATAAACAATAAAACAATTATAAAGTTAGGGTTAACGTTGACTATTATTCGGCGGTTTTCAATAGTTAATACCTCCAGACGGTGGCATCTACAGATAAAATAAGTAAAAACCGCCGGTAATAACAAAAATGTATTAACATTGTCGGCGGTTTTCATAAACGTAAATAGATAAAACCGCCGGAATCTTTCCATTTGCTACTGTGGTGCCACCTTAATTTTTTTCCCTTTTGATTAACATTTGTTAATTCATTCAGATAGTACTCCTTCCTTCTACCCTCCATATTAAAAACAAACAATGACCTACGACAAAAGTGACAGTCGTTTACTGGCTTTCTTGGCTTAATCAGCTTAATATTATTCATGTGTCGCGCCGACTCAAAGTAAGTCAAGGTGCACATTTAATAGTATCGGCACCTTAAATAGATTTATTATACTGATAGTAATGTTAAGATTATAATATGTTACAACGTTCGTACACTGCAAGCTACTTAAATTGCATAAATCCAGATTTTTGATACATTCCTAATAAAGCTATATGGTGTGCGCCTATTCAACGTCGGCTAACTCGCGTCAAAGCTTAGTTCATGGATGCAGGCAGAATGGACTCCACATTTGGTATCAAATAAAAAGTCTACTATAAAATATAAAGCTATTATATTTAATGAAAAAAAAGACATTTAAGGGTTTTTACCTACGTTTCAAAATTATATGGTGTGATAGCCGTTAGCAGCGGCAATACATGTGAAGGCATTATTCCACATCAGCTTTATCACCATGTCTTTTAAGGAATAGCAGTTTCATCTTTGTATCGCTGTCTGCTTAGTGAAGTAGAAAACCGCTGCCCTGTTAGCAGCAACCCATTATAAACCAGTCACTCTAGCTTCAGAGAGTACCTGGAGGCAGGAAGTGCCATGTACAAAATGCTTTTTCGCCGCGTGGTGACACATTCGCCATTTTTGAATAATGGCTTAATACCAAATCCGTTGGTCACCAGTAACCAACTTTATCAATCGCCCGGACCCCCCCATCAATGTCCAACTTCCCAATACCGATGTTCTAGCCTGATGAAATGTGGGAGTCCATTCTGCCGCACCCTGTACTTAATAAATGCGATTTGCAAATTGTCGAAAGTGTTCTAATTGGTTAATTTAAATGTGTCGGTTGTTCATTAGCATAGGACACGCAGGTTAAACTTCCAGGCAACCATCTGTAATACCTAGGAAACTGTTCAGAACCCGAAACTTTGTATATTCCTTCCTATATTCCTATAAAACTTCTCTCGTCCACAACTAACTGCATTCAGCGTAGTTTCGCCGAAGATAATATCCTTCACTCCAGTTTTCAGGTTCCTAAACCCATCACTAAACCTGACTTGGGCAAACAGAGCTGATGCAGATATCTCTTTCGCAGGATCTTAATTTAATATTGGATTGGGGCGCCAAACATCTCGTTCATTTTAATGCATCCAAAACACAATCATGCTCTCTTGTCGCGAAAAGAGTCATCAAATACTCATCCTCTACTTATGGAGCGGCCAAGCTTTTACAGAGCAAAGACACCTTCAATCTTGTGGGCGTCACACTTGAAAGTAACCTTAACTGGCATAAACACATTGTATCTATAGCCACGGCAGCTTCAAAAAAGCTTGATTTCTCTTTCGAGCCAAAAAGTATTTTTCCCCTTCTAATTTATGTACACTTTATATGTAGTCCCAAACCGACCTCCCTTGGAATATTGGTCTCATATCTGGGGCATGGCGTCCCCCACAACCCTAAGCATTCTTGATTCTATTCACAGAAGAGCTATTCGTCTCATTCATGATCCTTTACTTACAGAAAGGCTTCCCTCTCATTGCCCATTGTCGGGCTGTGGGGATTTATAGCTTTTTTATAGGTATTTCCATGGCTTCTGCTCTGAAGAATTGTCCAGTATAGTACCTCCACTTACGGTTTCAACAGAGAAACTCGTTGGTGCCACGCGTATGCATTCCTATACGGTCAAACTGGACAGGTCCCGAACTTCTTCCCACTTTAGTTCAGTGTCTTTTATCCCTAGAGTTTCTAGATTGTGGAACCTGCTGCCCGCGGAGGTCTTTCTTTCCCCAAATCTTCAATTATTTAAGTCCCGTGTCAACAAACTCCCTCTTACCTCGCTTAGGACACCCACGGTACGTTAGTATTTAGGCTTTTAGCCTTCTCATGGTTTGTCCAAAAGATGAAAAAAACATCTTTTATAGAATTTATCTTTTATTTCCAGGTTCCCAAACACAACAGCGTGTTCGAAGAACCGTACAACTGCTCACTGACGCCACCCATACCTCAACGTAACCTCTGACCAGATGTATAAAGCCCAGAAAAAGCTTCTCATCCTGTCAACGTTGGTCGTAACGTTGCCCGCGAGATGGCCCCAGACATATTACATCTTACCGTCAGATATCAGAACTGTATCCTAAGTCCTAATATAACTACCAAGTTCCAGAAATGACAGCTACGAATTACAGGGCCGTTGCTGGAGGCAAAACCCAAAGTATTTCCGCTGCATATTTTCGAAGTTAGTGCCAATTCGCCGGTGCCAGAAACTAAGACAGTTTTAAAGGAGATGTTAGCTAATGGTAAGTTTTAAAATTTAGTTTAATAGCGTATTTTACTGGTCAAATATAGTAAAGGTAAGTACTTGAGTCTCCTAAACTATACACGTTCTGCTAGTTCAATACTTTTAATTTAATTTTAGTGTTTTGAACAATACACTGCAAGTTGAGATTAGACAAAAACAATGGGTAATGTTCAGCTGACGTCATGGCTGAGTTGCTTGGGCGGTCGTCTACCCGACTGGATAAGCTGCTGAACTCAGCAGATGTCCATTTACAAAGCGGTATTTATTTATGTTAACCAAACTCTGCATTTATTTGGGCTTGCCATGAACGTTTGGGAAGTTCACAATGTCTTTCTCTTATTTAGGCCCCAGCAGAGTTGAGCCGTATTCGACATCAGCATTCGACATAGTATTCAGAATATATTGAAAATTTGGTATTCAGCAGAATACTTTTTTGGTTAGTATCCGGGACTTGCACTGAATACTTTTAATCATTGTATCTTGTTTTCTTTTGTTTGTAGTATTTAAATCTTTTTTTTCCATTTAATTCGCCGATTCCGTGTTCTCGTGAATACTCCGAGTATTAGAATACTTTTGTCTTCCGCATTGGCTATTCTAGTATTCGATTCTTTTTTTTCTTTTTCCGGTATTCCTATTCATATTTGAATACCGATTTTAAGTATTCTGATCCTCACCCCATTCCCAGTTAATTTTTTTTACCCCAGGTTCCTGCTGATCTAACTATATCCACTGAGCATATCCTTATTTATCCAACACATGAGGAATTTTAAGTCTTTACACGTATCCCAGGTAATAAAATAACTTTTAATTGGTCAGTAAATATTGCTGTAAAACATGTTTTCTTTTCTGGAGGCTTTCTTAGAAAATTATAGTGTATTTAAACGAACTAAACTTGGTATATAAACATAATATAAATCATCAACAAGTTATGTCAACACAACGTGGGCAACGGCTTTAAACAAAACCATCTTGTCTCTCGTAAATATGGTAATTATTACTCATTACCTGTTTCACATGACTAAAGTGCCAAGTAATAGAGGGCAGCCTGTCAAGTACTTTATCTACAAAAAAAAAAAATTTTGGAACAGTGGCGATTTTATTTTTCAAATTGGTCTTCTTTGTATCTGAGACACTTGACCCTAGCGATGTTTCAACTTTTTAACATCGTCTAAAAATACGTTTTCTTCGTGGTCTGCAAAGTAGGCCTCGTGGCGGCGATGACTTCAATAATTTGACTCAAATTTCTGCCTGAATATGATTTTTTTAAGTTTGGAAAAGAAATAGAAGTCGCATGGGGACCTCAAATCAGGAGGAATACGGGTGGCAAAGGGGTGGAATTAGCGTAATTCGACCAGTTTGGTTTGGTGGTTAAGTGGTAGAAGAGCACTTTGTTCGGCACAGTAGAGCCCTGTGATCGTTTTTGGTTCTTCTCAGTAGTAAGGTAATGTAGTGGTGGTACTCAGTAAACCGCTGTTTTTATTGCGATCATCAACGACGCGAAAACTTTTTTGGGTTGCGCTAAATGAACAGATCGAACTTACTGACCAGCTTTTGGTCCAATGGGTGCGCTTGTCCGGGAGTAATTAAACGGGGGCACCCATCTGGACATAGCCTTTCTTATGCCCAAAATTTCATGTAGGATAAGACTTAACCGACTTTGATGTCATTGTCTAGCAATATCTCGCACCTTCAATCGACGATCTGCTATTACGGGATCGTGGGAATTCTTGTTACTACGTTATTTTCTGTGGTTGCCGTTGTCGAAGCACCTAAGCGGCTCAATAATACCCGACGTAGCACCACGCCGCGAAACCCTGTTAACCGATTTTTGACTCGCCCGCCTGTCGTTACTGGACGTGTACTCCTTGCCGGGTCACACAGCAACCGGCACTGAGTCTGATTTCACTTTTGGAGATAGAGGCGTGAGGCAATTATTTAAATTCAAAAGCACTTTTCATGCTCCTCAAAATATAAAGCATTTTTGTCAAGCTAATTCTATTGCTTTATGTATGTAACTTGTATGTTGTAAAAAAATTATTGGATTATTTTAATAGGCATAACCTAAAACAAAAACATTAATGTGGTTTAAATATTGAAAATTAAAAATTTTCAAAGCGACGACAGGACGATGAGGTACCAGAGCAAAACATTTTCCATGGTTCCGTAAGTCAAAAACCATTTTAAAAACTTTATATACAAGGTGTCCGCTAATGAATGGTACACAGAAAAACCACAAATTCATGCCAAAATATTAAGATTTAACCAAACATACCTAATAGCCAAAAGTTTATAAAAAGGAAGATACGTATACATAGGTATCATAGTAAAAAGAAAAAAGTAAATTTATTTCGATAATTGTTCCCCCTTTTTAAATATCTTAATAAAACGTTATCTCGGGGTTTTTAAACATTAGCTTTTCAGATCGAATATTAATTTTTGTGTGTAGACTAGAGGGAGGTACACTATTTAGTATTCTCTAAAACTAGCCAATTTTCTGTTACTACTCTGTATGTATGTAAACTAGTAAGCTTCTCTATGCTTTCTGCACAAAAAAGGTATACTTAGTAAGAATCTGTCTTGACAACCGTTTTTAAGGTATTCACGTTTTAGTTGTTCAGTGCACCCGAAAGTATGTACCTTCAATAACATCGTATTCGCTATAATTACAACTGCTCAGATATAAATAGCTGATAGCTAAAACTCCTGGATACCGAGTTTTATTAAAATGTTTAAAACATAAATATCAGAAATTATCGAAATGCATAAATAAAGAATATTTATATCTCTTTAACACCCCGTATCTTCCTTATCATTAACTTTTGGATATAGGTATGTTTGTTTAAATCCTAAATGGGTATTTTCCCATAAGAAATCTGTGGTTTTTCTGTGTACCATTAATTAGCGGATACTCATCTGTATCATATGTATATAAAAATCACGAATGACTGAAAACTAATAGACTAAACACTATCAAAATCTCTAAAATACAAACCGAGTCCGAACCAATAATATGTGAAGTCTCTAAACTAACCAAAAACATTAACAACTGGAAATCCTTGTAAAATATACAACCAAAATGGAAATGGCAAATTTCCACAGTTTTTACCAAACAAAGCTTCGACAAGGCACGACTCTGTCATCAGCTGATAATGCTACCAACTTTGAACAGAACTGCCAACCGAAATCGTAATTCTCGCACCCTCACGTCCCTGACAAAAGCTATCACCGGTCTTGCTTATGTCTAAACCCCTTCTCATAAAGAAACTCTGGGGCAAACCTAGAGAAAACTATATGTTTAATTAAATACATTGTTTTACCAAAAAAAAATTGGGCATTATTTAGTTTTATCATTGTTTTATAAATTTATAAATAAGAGCGTTTTTAATACTTTTTGCCCTAGGGAGTAAAAATGCAATTTTACGCCCTCAAATGGGGCGTAAAATTGTATTTTACGCCTGGTGGTACAAAAATATATTCTTTACTTTGAAAAAATGTTATTATTTAATAATTCATATTAAAATTTGTTTTAGGTACGGCATTACCTTTCCACAAGAAACTCTGTCCAGGATGCCATAATATACCGAAAGCAAAAGAATGGCAAGCTGCCGTGGAAACGGAGGGTGTGCATGTTTTCCATGTAGGGAAAAGAAACGCACAGTTTATCCATTGGGAGCCGATATTCATTGGAACTCATAATGACCCTTTATATGATGAAAGGTTGAGTTGGGAGGGCAAAAGTGATAAAATGACTCAAGTAAGTGATTTGTTTCTTAATGGAAAAAATTTTTTTATGAATTTAAATTGTACGGTCAAAAATATACAGTGGGGACATAAATAGTCCCCCCTGTTAACTTTTCTACCCCAAATTTTATAATGTGACTGATTGGGGGATATTAACTACTTCTTGACGTAAAAATGAAAGTTGCAACTATCAAGATGGGGGATTAGGAAAAAAATTGAATGAAAAGGGGACAATCGTGGCACATCATTCTAAAGCTTCTGACGAATACTTTAAAACCCTAGAATATAAAGTCAATATCTTTACCCACTACAAAATGGCGGTACTTTATAAATTACCTAAATACCTGATTTGAATGGCAATATTTCCGAAACTAATAAAGCAAAGAATACACATCCATAAAAGCTCACAGGTGAGATATTTCAGCGTTTTTACCTGAAATTTTAGTACCTACCCTGACCACCAGATAGCGAAAGTAGTCCAATCGACCAATAGAAACTCGACCAATTTTATTATTAGTTTGGTGCCAAATGACATGTAATTTTCCCCATCTGGTGGTCAGGGTAGGTACTAAAATTTTAGTGTACGCTGAATTCTCACTTGTGAGCTTCTATGGATGTGTATTCTTTGAATAAAGTTAGATGTATTTATGTTGCATTTTTCTTAAAGCTCTTTTAAAGCTCTTTTTAATGGTTATATAATATACAGGGTGCTTTTATAAAAAAAAATACACTTTTGTCCTACCCTGTATATTATTATTAGTATCACCATTAAAAATATCTTTTAAAAGCTTTAAGATATTACCACATTAAGTGGATCTTCCTTTATTAGTTTCGGAAATATGTCCATCCAAATCAAGTATTTAGGTAATTTTTAAAGTACCGTCATTTTGTTGTAGGTGAAGTTATTGACTTTATATTTTATGGTTGTAAAGTACTCGTCAGGAGCTTCATAATAATGTGCCACAAGACCCCTCCATTTAATTTTATCTCCCAAGATAGCTCCCATCCGCCATCTTGATTGTTGTCTTCGAAACGAGACAGATTTGAGAAAATCGCCGAAACACGTCAAGATATTTATTGAGGGGGAACGTTTTTTACAAAAATTGGACGGCGCCCCTTTAACCCCTTTAACCACCAGGGCCACCACCCCAAAATTCTTAAATGAGAAGGCGGGTCGAGTGATACATCATTTTAAAGCTCCTGACGAGTACTTTATAACCCTAGAATATGAAGTCAATATCTTCACCTATTACAAAATGGCGGTACTTTTTAAAAATTACCTAAATACCTGATTTGGATGGCCATATTTCCGAAACTAATAAAGTTAGATGTACTTAATGTGGTATTTTCTTAAAGCTCATTTAAAGATCTTTTAATGGTAAAATAATATACAGGGTTCTTAAATAAAAAAAATATGTACTTTTTTCTTCTACCCTGTATATTACTACCAGTATCACCATTAAAAAGACCTTTAAAAGAGCTTTAAGAAAACACCACATTAGGTACATCTAACTTTATTAGTTTCGGAAATATGGCCATCCAAATCAGGTATTTAGGTAATTTTTAAAGTACCGCCATTTTGTAATAGGTGAAGATATTGACTTCATATTCTAGGGTTATAAAGTACTCGTCAGGAGCTTTAAAATGATGTATCACTCGACCTGCCTTCTCATTTAAGAATTTTGGGGGTGGTGGCCCTGGTGGTTAAGGGTTAAAGGGGCGCCGTCCAATTTTTTGTAAAAACGTTCCCCTCAATAAATATCTTGACGTGTTTCGGCGATTTTCTCAAATCTGTCTCGTTTCGAAGATAACTTGAGTGGAAAGTTTTTAAATGATGCGAAACTAAGCGTGTTCGTTGAAATCTTTCACCACTATCATCCCTCCCACTGCGTGGTGGATATACACCCCACGATTTAGTACGTGACCTAATGCTCATCTAGGTGTCAGTTAGTTCCATACGTTTGTTGGTATAGAACGTGAGCATAAGTTAGTTAATTGTGTTTAGTTGTTTGTGAACTTATATGCTTTTATTATTAAAGTGTTAGTATAGTGTCTTGTTAAATTTTTTACCGTTTAATATGGGATATAAATGTGTATATTTATTCTGTTTCCCATCACCGGGAGCGAATCACTATTTAGATTCTCAAAGGACCACTATTATTTTAAGACTATTTAACATAAATACAAAGCTTTTACAAATTACTTTAGATTTGTTACTAAAGTTATTGATATTAATCAGTATGTGCCTAAACAGAGGAAAATATTTTTTTATTTATAGCCGCACTGCCATTTAAAAGGCTATATTTCAAATTTAAAAAATGAGGTGTTTTTTCAGTATTTAAAAAATACATACTTCCAAATAAAAAAAACAAATTAATTAGGTTTGGGTATTACTAAGGCAACATCTCCATTGCTTTAAAAGATTGCGTCAGAGTTTCTTTAGAAACTTGTGTTACTCGGCTTTCAATTATTCTGTTTCAAACCCCAGTTACACAAAACTTTTTACTACACAATTAAGCTAAAAAAACGGAATACCGTTAATTAATTTAATAAGCAGTTTTTAGGCAAGGTTTTTTTTAATGGCTTTTTGTCAAACATTCTAAACCCCCATTAGTTTAATCGTTTTTTAAAATGTTTTGTGCAACCAGGTATGGACATTTTATTACAGGTTGATCCAAACGTGACATCTACTAACAATATTTTACCGTTCAAAGAATGGGTAAAATTTTTAGTTTGTAAATTCCCAATTAGTGTATTATTTTTTGTTCCGTTTTCAACACATAAAAAAGCTGCATAATTAGTTACTATAAAAGTCTATCTCTCCTTAGCGCTTTGGTGCGGTTTAACCTTTACAAATTTAAAATATTACGATCCATGCATTGGTGCAGATTTTCCATTTATTCTTTCTCAAGGTCATAGAAACAAGTAAGCGTATTTCGCCGCACTTTCGCATCTGTATATTCCAACCTTTATATTTTTGTCGCGAATTTTCTAATATGGGCCTTATCAAACCCCGGGCCTTGTTTGCCGCAGGTACCTAAGTTCTTTTATAAGGGGTGTGGGTAAACCCTATGAAATTAGATTCAGTTTGTTTAGAAAATACCATTTAATTTTTGCCTATTTTTTGTATCCGCAAGTTAACGTACCTTTTCTCGGCCCTGGACCCCTGTATTGTGTATTTAATTAGTCCTATGTTTTAGGGTTATGCATTGTGTGTCCTAAACTACGATTTTATGATCTTGGACAACGCATTCCTAGTTCACAAACCCGGGATCAAAGTGTATAAGAAGGATCCCAAACGAGCCATGCTTGCTGCGAAAACCAATCAGCTGATCAAAAGATTATTTTTCCGGAACTTAAAGTTTTGTATGGTGTAAGAAAAGGCTGTGCTGTTTAAATTTATTTATTAGGTTAGTTTTGGGACACGATATTTTGAAGGTATAAAATCGATCTTTTATATCATACTTTACATTATACCGGGTGACCAATTTATTTTTTCAGTGCAACCGTACAGTTTTCAGATTTAGGGACATTATATTTTATTATCGGATGCCAATTTTAGATATAATAGCATCTGTGTATTACTTCCGGTTTAACCAAAAAGTGATATAAACTTTTTATATTTTAAATGGGTACCCTGTATATTTTTAGAATTGAAATTCTACAAGTCATTCCCTGATATAAAACCTTAGATATATTCATAACCTAACTCTTTTGGTTTTGGAGAAAATGGCGTTTGAAAATGTCCAAACGACAGCGCATTATGCAGTTTTATGGGAAAACAAATGAACATCGCAAAAATTTAAAATGCTTAAAATAGTTCTTTTAAAGACTCTACCCTTAGAGACTATTATAAATAATACTACTTTCTGTTTAACCAGTCTGCTTGTTGAAAAAATATGATCCACGATGAGAAAATAGATTTTATCATACAGGCGTCTCAAATATGCAAAAACACAAAATCAAACAAAAGCAAACAGTCATTTTTAGGCGTTTTAACGTGAAATGATAAATAAAAAACTTGCTCCAAATTTACTTCTATTCCTGATTCCAAACTTACTGAAGAAAATTTAAATTTATGAAAATTAAAAATATTTTTGCAAGTACACGTTTTACTACTTACCTATTTATTACCTTTTCATTACTAAAAACTAATTAAAATAAATTTATGATGGACGAAACATAATACACAATAGTCATAGTTCAAAAACCCCTCCCCATATTCAACACATTTTTCCAACTGCTTCTTAATATGATCAAAACTGGCTTGAATCTCTTCAATTGGTAATGATTTCACTGCTCGCCTAATTCTTAGTTTTAAAATTTCAACATTATTTACTAGAGTTGTGCATAAGTAAAGCTAATATCTGACATGCTGAGAAGCAACAGTACCGTTGGTTGAAAATGTTGATTCGTCAGAAAACATTATACACTTGTGAAAGTTTCTATTGATATTTAAGATCTTATTTCCAACCCATAATGAAAAATCTAGTCTTTTAGCTTCATCTCCAGCTTCCAAGGTTTGGTTGAAATGAGGCTTGTAAGGGTAAATTTTATTTTCTTTAAAACTGTTTGAATAGTAGTTTTTTGTACCACCTCTAAATGCTTAGCTCTGTTTCTCAATGAAAGCAATGGATTTTCATTTACGGATTGCAATATCAAAACTGTAGAGGCATCGTCTTCATTATATTGCTTTTTTGTTTTTTAATGTCCATAACTGATCCTGTTCTTTGAAATTTTTTCACCAGTTTGTGAACACCAACTTTCGAAACGTTTACTCCAGGAAATTTGCGTTGAAATTCCTCCACTACATAGCTATAAGAGCACTGACCACTTCCATAGCATTGCACTATAAAAACTCTTTGTTCTACGGTCAGCATTTTGGAAAGTATTTTTTGACACTGACACTAACAGGTAATAATGTACAGGTATAAAAGTTATAATATGAAGGTAGTAAAATGCGTACTTGAAAAATGTTTTTTTTTAATTTTTCGTAAATTAAAATTTCTCTTTAGTAAGTTCGGAATCAGAATTAGAAGTAAATTTGGAGCAAGTTTTTTATTTATCATTTCACGTTAAAACGCCTAAAAATGACTGTTTGCTTTTGTTTGATTTTTATGTTTTTGCATTTTTGAGACACCCTGTATGATAAAAATATATTTTCTCATCGTGGATCATATTTTTTCAACAAGCAGACTTTTTTTATCAAGAATGACTTTTTTTCGTATCTTTCAATTTTTGGTCCATTTGTCCTCTCGTTAACCGCATCCGCGGACATACTGTATGTATGCTTTAATATGACTTTATTATTGGAAAAACTTATGGTACAGAATGGACTAAGAAGTGAGAGTTAATTGACGTTATACTTTCATTTATGCGTGTTTAATAAAAAGATAGCCATAATAAAAAGGGTATTCTAGCACGTACATTTAAAATCCTATACGGATAATTTTGGAACTGTTGTGATTAATAATTTATGAAACTAGTTTTTAAACTTATTAATATAAGCCAAAAGTAAAGTAGTATTTTAAAACTATTTTTATTATAAATCAAAAAACTTATGTAAAATGTGATTACTATGCATGCTAGTATTTAATAGTTCAGATATAGCGGTTTTCGCTATTATAAGAGATTTTCGAAAATTCTTTTTCAGGGGCGTTTCTATAGGTCGATTATGACACAAATCTGTGTGCGCGTTTTCAAAATCCATTTCTATAATTTATTATTAATAAAAACATATTTACGGGACGGTGGAGTGAACAGGGGTGCTGGGTGGGGACGAAACAGTATAAATCCAACGTCAAACCACAAGAAAACATTAATACACTGCACTTCGGGGCACATGAAAATGTAAATTAATTTTGAAAAGTATTAAATTTTTCGAAAAACTATCCCACACATATAGAGATATCTCGTCCGCCATTAATTAAAGAAGGAAAATTCATTTTGGTCAGCTGATAACATGAAGTTCGTCATTATGAAAATGACAGTCTTGATAGAAGCAGCGTTGCCAAACTTCTTATGAAGAATTAACACCAAGCCTATTTCGGGATTATCCACCATTTCCATGAGAAACAATGGTATTTTTTGTAGAAATGCCTCGTTCTTTATGTTTAGGTATTTTCCTTTTTCTCTACAAATTATAATAGGAAGAAGGAATAACTTAATTTTCATATGAATTTTGTCCTGTATCTTCCTTTTTTTAAGCTGATTGACACTTTCTCACTTTATTTGGCAACATCGCAAAAGACATTTACAGTTCTATTGCAAACTCTTCTTTTTATGCAGTGACAGCCATGACGGGATTGTTGTACTATTATTTATTTTTAATTTTTTTAAACAATTTTTTGACATTTTGTAAACAGAAGTGCGGTGTGTACTGTGAAATACTGTTTTGGGCGTTTAATGTAGGATTTCTACTGTTTCGTCCCCACCCTAGCACCCCTGTTCACTCCACCGTCCCGTAAATATGTTTTTATTAATAATAAATTATAGAAATGGATTTTGGAAAAACGCGCACACAGATTTGTGTCATAATCGACCTATAGAAACGCCCTGGAAAAGAATTTTTCAAAAAATCTCTTATAATATGAATAAAATTGCTGTAACATGAGTCTGTGCCGTACTACGCTTTAAACTACACCTGATCGTAAAATAAACCTTGCAAATAAGTTACACAGTTTTACCTTTAATACACTTAAAGTTTGATAAAAGAAACAGAGATAAGTACGAGAATCTCAGTTTTATTTAAACATGCAGATAACAATAACAATAAACTCAGCTTACAAAAATGCTTTTTATATTTTTAAGGGCATGAAAAGTGCTTTTGATTGTGCTCTTATTGTGAATCCGGGCACGGTGTGGTCTTGGTGCTATCTGGTGCGGTCTTAGTGCGGTTATGTGGCCAGACCTAAAAAGTAGGAAAACACCGATTCCAAATTGGTTTGCTCTGCACACTGACGTAGCAATGTGAGTTTTTCTCCAATATTTAAATTGAAGCTCCAAAAAGCCTGAAATGTATGTGAGTGATTTTTTTAGAAAATACATATTTAAAACTATACTAGTTTTAATCTTAAAATGTATTATTTAATGTTAACTAGTTTAAAATGATATTATATGAACATAAACAGAGCATGTAATAAACCACTGTTTATAAAGCACTTAAAAACAAATTCTTTTATACTTTAACTAGTTTTAAAGTCACAAAACTGCCTAAAAACAAAGTAAAACGCCAAATTGTTAAAAACACGAATACAAAGTTATGGTTTGTTTACAAATTTCCTCACAATACTACGTCAGATGCAGTGGTCACGTATTAAACGTTATGCGCAAGATCCTACCATAAAATTTAGAAACGGTTCGTGTTCAGTTCCAGTTATGCGCAGAACTATATGTGCATAAAGTTAAAGTTTCTGAATCATCCCAGAACAGTTCAAACGATTCGGAAAACCAAAATCACGCTTAGGTATATTTTATATACCTTGTATTCGTATTTAATAACATTGTTTCAAAATACCTTTATCTTTTGTCTTGGTTCACTCACCATAACTCCACCAAAATCCATAATTAAAAACATAAACCACACAAACCAAAAACAATCTTCAAAAAGTAGGTTAAATATGTTGAAAAATAAATGTAACGCGCAGATCGCCCACCAATTAATTCAGAATCAGTTCTTACAGTTCTACTCAAGGGTTAGAACTGCTGTTACCGTTCTCGAATCGTCCAAAACTAGTTCACAAAATAAACCAAAACAGCAAGCATCCAATACGGAATCGGTTCTAAATGAACCAAAATACTTTATACCCGACTGCGCAGGCTCGTACTGTTCTAGAATCGTTTCCACCGGTAACCAAAACAGGGTTGACAGAGTTAAAAGCTGTCTGAGTAGTTAATTCTAAATTAATCATACAGAAAAGGTGTAGATTCGTACCTGGCAAGTTAGTCTGGGCAAGAATTAGCTTTTGTAATGTTTTATCAAACATAAATAAGAACTTTTTAGAATTTACCCAAACTTAAATACGTATAATACACTATTTTCCTAAAATCGACAATTCAAATTAGTTATTTTTACATTTTATCTTTCGTTGCGATACTTGCATGTTATGTTTTTCTGTATTTTATTAAAAATAAAATGGAACTCCATGGTAACTTTTATACAGTGTCGACCTAAAGTCCGTCCTCCTTCAAAATCTAAACCGTTCGGTATGGTCGCGCCCAGCTATCACATTGACATTTGAAATTTACGTTAATATGTAAGAAATTGGAGAACTTGCTCATAGACCATGGTTCAAATTTTATTAGAATATACAAAATGGTTTTAGATTTTTAGAAGAGGGGCACGGACGGTCGTTAGGGTTCCTCGCATATGTTTGGAATTCTTTCACGGTAATTTTCTAGAAACCTGCGGCAACTCCGATTTTAACGAAATTTGGTATACGGGGGTTTTTTGGGGCGCTGATCACGAATCTGAAAGATTTTTGGCGGAAACGTTTCGTTCTCGAGATATTCATCATCAAAGTTCAAATTTGAACTAAGCTTATTTTCACTATATTCCCCCTTCTTTTTGCACACAATTCTTGATTTAAAGCTAAAGTGTCACAAAATATTTGATTTTCACCTTTTAAAACCCCGTTTTTCTACGTTTTTAACATTATTTTTGCATTAAATTGCGTGGCTTTTCTTTGATAATGCGGCAACCATACATACACATAGGGCTTCATGGCACACTGGGATTGAAATGATTCAAAGTATAGCTATGCAATTTAATGCAAAAATAATGCAAAATACGTAAAAAAACGGGGTTTTAAAAGGTAAAATCAAATATTGTGTGCCACTTTAGCTTTAAATCAAGAATTGTGTGCAAAAAGAAGGGGGAATATTGTAAAAATAGGATTAGTTTAAATTTCAAGTCTGATGATGAATATCTCAAGAACGAAACGTTTCCGCCAAAAAATTCTTTCAGATTCGTGATCAGCGCCCCAAAAACCCCCGTATACCAAATTTCGTCAAAATCGGAGTTGCCGCGGAGTTTTCTAGAAAAATTACCTTTTTTTCTAAGTATTATAGCATTTTGATTCTGTTCTGTTATTAAATTTTACTAAATTACAAAGTTTTTGATACATTGAATTATGTTAGTTTTCTATTTTTTGGTTATTGCCACAAAAACCATTTGTTTAAGTTATTCAGTTGGCTTATTATTGGTTAATATTTTTCCCTTAGTTTTTAAACATATTTGTTTTTAAATTTAAGAAGTTGTCATGGGGTATTGTACTTCATGTGTTTACTGTCAAATTATGTATTAAGTAACTAAAATCTTAGCTTTAATTTTATGTGCAGGGGCATCCAATCAGGACTTAACAGAACCATACCTATGGTTTTCTCGTAAGCAAATGGTAATCCTTTTTAGTTACTATTAATATCTTTACTATTCTTTTCTTTTTACAGAAAAAAATTTACAACAAGTATGGTCTTTTTTATCTTCCATTAGATAGCCCTGTACAATTTTAGTTTTAAACTATATTATAATTTTTTTTATAGAGCTACTCTACGATTAGATATATGGTATTCCTATTTTTATATTTAGGATAGACTGATGAAATGCTCTTTTTTCCTATATATTTATTGTTTTAATTTTATGGTAAGCTTTCAAAGCTTTAAATATTACTACGTATAATGATATTACTCTTAATATTTCGTCTCTTAATGAAGACAAAAAATATAAACTCTTGCTTTAAATCTAGCCAGAATTTGTCATTCATGTCACGTTTAACATAACGCCCTTGAAAGCTCCACACACACATTTAATTTAGAAATACAATAGAAGTAATAAAATATTGGCAGTCTTTTCTATTGACCCAGGAAAAATGTAAAGCCTTATTTTAAAAGTATCTACTTAACAGCAGAGTTGGGTTGAATACTGAAATTTTGTATTCGAATACAAGTCCTGAATACCGTATTCTAAAAAGTATTCAAATACCAAGAAAAAAAGTATTTAAATGTCATATTCAGATACCAGAATTGGGTATTCATAAATACAGAAAACCAAAAGGAAAGGTCCTTACCTCTGAAGCCAAAAACCTCATAAAATTAGACTTTAATTTAACATTACCTTGATACCAGCATCTCCACATCAGTAGTATTTTTCTTTTTAGAACAAAAAAGGTCCTTACCAAAAAATTACGATATTTCTTTGTTGTTCCGGTACTCGAATTCTTTTCAAATCCCGGTATTCAAATACACGAAACCTAATATTTGAATATTATGATTCGAAACGGCTTTTACAATCTAGAATCTCGAATACTGACCAGAAAACTATTAAGTCGAATACCGAATATCAAACACACAGATGTATTCTAAGATTATTCGAATACCAGCCAAATGCATTTTGAATGGCATTCTAGAATACCAAGTAGGTATTTGAATAATACCCAACTCTGCCTGACAGTTATTGTTTATTCAGCTTTAAATAAACGTTTCTTTTTGCCAAATAAACACTCTTTTTTACAAAATCAAGTCATCAATTTTATACGTTCAACTTATTATAACCGCGGTAATAATTGATGACAGCTTCGACGTATAATACATGAGATAAACGTCAACACAACAGATTCAAGGCAAATACCGTTTTATAATTGTTTTATTTGCCTGAAATTGATGTATGTTGTTAATTTTTGTAGTAGTAACTATACTTTGCCACTATAAATTGATAATACAATACCTAGTTATTAACTCGGGGTTACTGTAGTTTTAAACCAATAAAATAATTTTATTGTGGTAACTAGGGTTACTGACTTTTTAAACCAATAAAATACATTTTCTACTACTGTATAAATAAGAAAACTTTGTGGTCCTAGCAACGCGAATGATAACGAAAGAGAACCTTCGTGTTACCTGGTTGCCAAGCTGTTGCTAGCTACGAAAGTAATGTTTTCAGCGCCTGGACAAAAAAGTAAGAGTAAAAAAGAAAATATGGTTGTAGGAAATATTAGAATGTATTTATAAAAAGTAACTAATTTATGACAAAATATTTTAAAAACTTGGTTAGGTATTGACATTAAAAGTATAATTGTGCAATTTAAGCAATTAGCAAAAGAAATTGGAGGAATAATACTTGAATTAACAGTTTTTAAATTTGATGTTGGGAGTATCGTTATCACCTTTAACTACGTTAATATTCATATTTTTCACTGTTACTTCATTAGAGGAAATATTGGTAGGAATTTCTTGTAAAATCTTCTTTGAAATTTCCACCTTATTACTATAGGATTCAGCAATATATCCCTCCGCAACAGAAGAAGACTTCCAACCTCCATGCCTTTTTAAGTCCAAAATATCGACATCCGAAGCATTGGCAAGGAACGTAGTTGAAGTTCTTCTAAAAGAATGGCCAGTGTATCTACTGATGTCTTCAAGCTTCAAAAACTTCTGCAATTTCTTTAGGTACATTTGAAATAGTGTGCTTTCTAATTACTTGATTAACACATTTACCTCTTTCATAACGATACAATAAGCGCTCATCTAGAGCATTCCTTGGTCTCAGCTTAATATATTCCTGTAGAAATTTGACTTAAGGAACTGAGCGTTCATCGTTGGTTACTACAAAGTTTCTTTTAACTTTATTTTTAGACTTCACTATTTTTACTATAGCCACGTCATTTCTTATTTCTACATCACTTAGCTTCATTCTGTATATTTCGTCTGTCCGGCATGCCCCAGTCACTCCCATAATGACTATTACTTTCATTGCTAAGTAAGTTTGATCAGGCGCGTTAAGTAAAAACTTTATGATTTCTTCTTTTTTAAAAATTTTTGACTTTTTGCCTCATAACCATCGTTTTTCCTTTTAATAAAAGCAACTAGTTTCTTGAACTCCGAAATATCTTGATTTTTGTTTACGGAAATTGTTAACTTGAGCATGGAATATACTGACCAGAGGGTTGGTGGTGATAAAGACTCGGATTTTTCTTGAAAATATGCCAACATCACAATCTCGTCAATCCGCCCCACCTCTCTTTAGATTTGTTCTGGCAGAAGTGAGGCACACGCCAGGTCAGCTGCCTTTTGGATGCCATTTTCATATTCATTTAACATTTTAAATGGGAATGGATTTATACTAAATTAACAATAATTCAATATCTGACAAGCGCTGATGACAGACAATGTCAACAATAAATGTGTTGCTATGGATTAATTTTTAACAGGTAAAATTTCAAAATCTCTGATGTTTCTATTAAAACATGATGTTAATGATTATTAAATTATGCGATACATAGAACAGTAGCAGAAAAATATAATACATTACACGATGCGAAAGGCCGTTCAAGTGTTCGGAGGTTTAAATAGCCTCGGCTTCGCCTCGGCAATTTAAAAACCACCTCGCACCAAAAAGTAAACTTTCGCATTTTGTAATGTAAATAACTATTTTTATTCAGGTGTTTTTCTCAATTTATAGTGAACAGAATATAGTTGTATGATGAAGCCTGATATCCCTGATACTTGCAGTATCAAGTAAATCTTATTCTAATTTGATTATGATTACATCAAAGTTTTTATTAGAGGTCTTTGTCGTCCCAAACATTATGTGCCTAGGTCAATAGAGTGAAAGAAAAATGAATATTTTTTTTCTTTTCCACAGATTTTTTGTTTAATCAAGTTGGATGCGTTTGGCAATTCTGTTGTTGTTTTTTTATTACCGGTTAGTTTTATATAAATATATGGCAAAAACAAGTTGTAAAAGCCTATATTTATTTTATTTTAATCGTCTATTAGAATCTAGTATCATTTTTTTTGTTTTTAATATAAATTCATATTTTAAGCCTTATCAAACTATAAAGAAGCTTCGTATGAAACAGATAAATAGTGACTAACAGAATTGGTTTAATATTTTAAAAATATATTATATAAATAAAAATACAAAAAAACTAAGAAGGTCATTCCTTGAAAAAATCAATAGTTAACATTAGGTCAAATCCCATATAACATTTTTTGCCGGCAAGGCATTGGCAAAAAGTTATGAAAAAGACATCAAAATGGGCAATTGGCCGTTATTAGGCCACGTGTTGCAGAAAATGTGATGGCATCCATCATTAATAAGTTATGATGAAAAAAATGCGTTTAGGATGATGGCATCCATCATTAAAAAGGTTTTAGCAAAAATATGCCTTTTAGATGATGGCATTACATTATTTTTTTCCTTATGACAATAAAATGCATTTTTACCGTCCAGGAAACTAACATGTGCATAAATAATGAACATGCATAATGTGTGTTTATGTACAGGGTGTCCCATATAAAATTAAATACTATAATTTTGGAAAAACCATAAAAGATACAATAAAAATACTAAAAAATACATTTTACTGAACAACTTCTGCATTTAACTTTTTCTTGTATCTCTGATAGTTTGTCCAAAATATATAGTATTTAATTTTATATGGGACACCCTGTACATAAACACACACATTATGCATGTGCATTATTTATGCACATTTTAGTTCCCTGGACGGTAAAAATGCATTTTATTGTCATAAGGAAAAAAATAATGTAATGCCATCATCTAAAAGGCATATTTTTGCCAAAACCTTTTTAATGATGGATGCCATCATCCTAAATGCATATTTTTCATCATAACTTATTAATGATGGATTCCATCACATTTTCTGCAACACGTGGCCTAATAACGGCCAATTGCCCATTTTGATGTCTTTTGATACCTTTTTGCCAATGCCTTGCCGGCAAAAAATGTTATATGGGATATTAGGGAGCTATTGCAAAAAATTTAAAAAGAACGTCTGCATTGTTTATCCTGAAAATAAAAGAATATTGTATTTAAAATACCGATAATCGAAATACACACGAATAATCAATTCTAATGTATAAGTATTGATGAATAAATTCACGTTGTACATTGGTATTCTGTGAGTCACTGATTTATTAGAAAAGATTCTTAAAAAAAAACACTTTAATAAATGTTACTTAGTTAAAGAAAAAAAAATTGTAAAACTACTCATTTAGAATAAGTATTTATAGGACTTTAGTTACTTTTTGCTCATTTTATTTATTTTTTGTTAGAATTATATTTAGGTATTCAGTATTTTATTTAAGTTAAAAGAAATTGTTGTGTACTTATTGTTTTTATTAATTTAAAAAAAAATCAAAATAATGTGTACACGTATAAATTTAAAATAATAAAAACACAATAATTAAATTTCTTCTATCCCTGTTTTGTTGCAAGAGAGAGTAATAAATCATTTAATTTTATGGCAATTCGCTTTCTGTGTTAGTCCAGTATAAATATTTTTCTTCAATTCTACCTGTAATGTACTGATAAGGCATTATAATTTTAGGCCGGCAGACTCCGCCTAATATTCGTCAACCTCTTGGATCAAATACAAAGGAATAACAGATGTTTACCGGTATTTACGTGGGAATAATGTGATAAAAACCTTGACAGTGGCGGTGCGCTTGAGTTTATTTTTGGGAACTTACTCTTTTTAAACAGTTTAGGTAAAATGAAAATCTTGTTTCTTTTATGTGTAAAAAAATTATTTTAAAATTTATAGTATATCAATATTGTACCGTTGATATAATTATAGTTAATAATAACCATTTTAATAATACAAATTAAAAATGCATAGTCAAAAAATAATTATTTAAAATATAATCTATACATAATTAAATATGCTACATAATCTACATCTAGTTATTCACATTCTTCCATATCTGACATACTATCACTACTTGAGTCATATATGAGTCTACTTGTATAATAATTAGAGGTTCAACAGTTGTATCTACTAAGTATTATATCCAAAGACCACATTTTATTTTCTACTTCTAATACATGTTCGGAAGCATTAGATAAGGAAATTTGAAATAGTTGTTTTTATATCTACTTGTTTAAACGTAGTATTATTTCTCGCTACTTCACCTTTCACTTGTGCCCATCGCTTTTTTGGTGGAATTATACTTCCCTCTTTTTCTTGTTTAAAATTCTGTAAATTGTCGCTTTTTCCACCCCGGTCATCAACGCACATTTTTGAACACAATCGTCCACCTTAAATTAGAGTTTTGATCATTTCTAATACAGGGTGCGGCAGAATGGACTCCACATTTCATCAGGCTAGAACATCGGTAATGGGAGTTGGACATTGGTGGGGATGGTCACATTCGCTTGGGCGATTGATAAGGTTTGTTACTAGGCGCTATGTCTTGGTCTGGTGACCAACGTGGATTTGTTATTGAGCTATTATTCAAAAATGACGAATGTGTCACCGCGTCGAAAAGAGTATTTTGTACGCGCTTCCTGCCTCCGAATGCCTCTGTTCCAGACCGGAAAACAATTTTTAAATGGGTTGCTAACTTAAGGGCAACTGGTTCTTGACTTTCCTAAATCAAGACAGCGATCCGAGATGAAACTGCTGCTATTCCTCAAGACATGGTGATAAAAGTGATGCGGAACTTCTAGGAACGCCTTCGCATGTGTGTCGCTGCTAACGGCCGTCACTTACACGATATAATTTTGAAAACATAGTTAAAAAAACCTTAAAGTGTGCTCTTTTGAAAATAATTAAAAGTTTAGCTTCATATTTTATAGTAGACTTTTTATTTGCTACCCAAATGTGGAGTCCATTCTGCCGCACCCTGTATAATCGAATACGTTTTTAACAATCTGCTTTTCAGTTAAATGGCCGAGACATGCGCTGTTTCTGCGGAGAAGCCATTTTTACAATACTGTAATACTTTGAACAATACTCTAACAATTTATAACCACTCAGTTGCACATACGGAAAGATACTAAAATATATATAAAATTTATAATCCTTATTTAACGCAATTCGGTGTATTTCTACCTGTTCTTCGCACAGAGACTGGTGCGCCTATGGTTTTCAACCTTCTAACCGTCCTGAGACATTTTATTACTCTCTCTTGCAAAAAATAGAGTTATAAAGAATAAATTGTAAAATAAAGAATAATTTACTTTTAATACAACTTAAGGCATATTTTCTTAATAAGTCAATTTTTACGATTTAATAAATTTAAATGGCTTTTGATATAATTTTCTTTTATTTGTTTTTGTTGTGCTAAAGTTGCTGTTTTAAATGCTGATTAAATCTTTTTTACAGAAAATGGGTATTTTAAATGCTTAGAAGAAACTGTTTTAATGTGTATTTTTTATTATTGTTTGCTATATTAGCGTTTATGTTGCCTTAAACATACTATAATCATTGTAAATATTGTCGTAGTGTTATATTATAAATTTTAAAAATCTACATAAAAAATATACCATAATTTTTTACTGTTCGAGGAAAACTATATTCTAAATTTAAAATAAATTTCTTCAAAGCACAACTGTTACTTGTTTTTCTGTCAACCCAGTAGTTAGAAGCTTGCAAGACACCCACGGTACGTTAGTATTTAGGCTTTTCAGCCTTCGTGGATTGCCCAAAGATAAAAAAAAAACGGTAGATTCTGCACCCAGCCCTTATTATGTATAGTAAGAACACTTTAAAAGCGCAAATTCGGTACCCTTTAAAAATAATACAAAAAACATAAAAAGGCCGCCTGCAATCGGACTATTTTATACAAAGGCGCCGCTATCCTTTACAGCGACGCGCCGATACACTATGGGATAGACATCCATTATTTTGGCCAAAAAGCAACTTTGAAATTTTAATGGCTCATGCTGTGTATTTCAAAGTAGATACTCCAAACTACATGTACGCAAAATTATAAAAGGATATGACGACTTCTATTGGGGTAATAAGAAACTTGAAAATGTATTTTAAGTAAACATAAATATACAACATTTAATCTACTTAGTTTAATATTAGCCTTGTTTACTAAAAAAGTAAAAGAGTTTAAATAATAAGAGCTATTGTTGTGTTTCCGATGCAGTCTCGCGAAGTCTCGCTACTTTTGTCAAAGATTTTTTTACCTTTTTCTTTATCAGTTTTTGTACTTACAATTGCCTTTCTACTTTTTGCTACTTCTGAGTGTAAGGACAGATACAAGATTTTTTATAATTTACAAGGTTTTCCATTTTAAAATTTAATATGTTTTGTCCTACACTGTATATCCTAAAAGATAAAAGCATTCTGATGAAAGATATGGATTCTACAGAATCTATCCAACAAAACAGTGTTATTATTTATTTTATACGTTAAAAAATAAAAAGTTGGGAAGATGTATCTCTATTAGGCTTCTAAGAATAATTTAAAATTATTTTTCAGATTTGGATGGTCATATTTCCGAAACTAATTGAGATAGACACATCAAATGTAGTATTTTTCTAAAGCATTTTAAAAGATTTTTTGGTGGTGATATAATATTTAGGGTATTCCATTTAAAAAAATCATACCTATTGTCGTACCCTGTATATCATATGAGATAATAATCATCGGATTACTGATTAGAATACTACCGAATTAACCAAACAAGCTGACATTTTAGTTTATTTTGTACAATAAAAAATAATAATGTTAATGGGGTGTAAATTTATAATAACATATAATAAGTTTTAGGTTTCAAAAAGCATTTGTAATAATTCTATAATATTTTTCCAGTAAAAGCACCTCATTTTAAGTTAGATTGGTAAGTTTCAGAATTTTGTCCAAAAAATTAATTTCTATCCCATAGTGCGATGAACACCTGCATCAACCGGCATATCATAAAAGAAATATGGCAAAGGCGGCCGCGAAGACAGCATGCCGATTTATTTGTTTTAAACTTTTTGTAATTTATTTTCTTATCAAAGAGCACCGAATTTACATTTTTAAACTGTTCCTTCTATAATAAGAAAAATTAATTATGAAACATCGCGAATGAATTAAGACTATCCAGTTACTCGCCCGTAGTAATTTTGACGAATTTCGATTGAATCTTTTTTGAGATAATTGACCATACCTAGTACATAGTTGAAAGAAGCATGATGCCATATCTTCGAAATTGACGGGAGTAAAAAAGCGATAGTCTCAGGTTATAATAAAGTTGATACAGGTAATCGATTACAATAATAAAAATAAGAGTAATTTAAAATTTTAAAATTCTCTAGCCTAGTGAAAAAACTATAAATTTGGTAACATCGTAAATATATTTTTAAATTCTTTATGTTCAGTTACCTCTTTGCACAAATTTTGGTTTATTTATATTTAACGGTAGCTGAGATTAGGGCCGTGCCTACCGGGTGATGCAAGTGGAAACACGAACATTTTTGAAATGAAGGGCGATACTGAGGAAATCAGAAGAAAACAGTATAATAAAAAAGTGGAGATCTTTTGATTTCAAAAATATTTGAGAACAAGGAAAAGTAATGTGGAACGGAACATTTCAATACAGAATTAATTTTTTTTTAACTTTATACCTTGATTTTAATTTTTCAGGCAGGGGCGGACAATAATTTTTGCACCACGCCGCAAGTCAACCTAGTTACGGCCCTGGCTGAGATAATCCACAATTCCGGCTTTTTCTACTAACCCTGTATAAATAAAAACCCTGTGCATTATGAAAATATAAATAAAAAAACATCTTTTGTTTTCCCTAAGTACAGTAGCGGCGTTAGGGTAGAGCGCGGTAAACAAAAAGGGGCGCCGCAAGTGCTTTTTCGTAAGTAAAAGGAAAGGAGCGATAATAAGGGGAAAAGGGGCGTGATTTATTAAGATGAGGACCTTTTTCTTGCTCTTGAAATTCTTTATTCTAGAAATTATTTTTTCTTTCTTAAGGGCGCCGGAAATCTCGCTTAGGTGCCGATAGTGCGGCACTGCTTAAGTAACTGTAGATAACCTCCTAAATGTTTTAATAATCACCCCAGCAAACACTATTTGCCGGCTATGTACATTTTTCATATTGGCATTGATGGTAAAGCATTGGCAATTGGTGGCAATATTATGCCAACATCTTATACGCATTAAAAAGTCAACCCTAAATAAACACTTAATTGAATAAATTTTACATGCAGGCGAATTGCCGGCAAGCATACAAAATGGCGGCATACCAATCCTGATTAAATAAAGCACGCGTTTTTGTTGCAGGCAAATAAATATTGGATTTTTGAAGGCAAACCTTCAACGCATATTCATACTTTTTAAACCATATTATTAACATTGGTATTAGCAATTTTTTTGATCTGTTTTATTTATAATGGCAGCTGAACAACATTATTTTATGTTTTTTACATAATTTAAAGGAAATGGCCTTTTCATAACATTTTATTGTTAAAAATCATGCAAATAAAAATTAGGTCAAACAAAATGTTTATTATGTATTTTGAAGCGAATAAAAATAAAATGATGGTAAAATTAGCTACGTTAATTTCGACCGAAGGTGACCGCTTTGTGCATTTGTTTTCTACGTGGTTTTCTAGCTTTTTAGTTTCTTTTTAAAGAAAAGAGTTTTTTAATAGACATAATTAAATGTATTCATTACCTAATAAGTGTGTGTTGTTGTGATTAATTGGTGATGGCTAGTCGAGAAGGCAAGATATTCAAGTAGACTGTAGGAGCTGTAAACATTTTGTTTAAAACTTTATTAAAAGTTTTAAAGACGTGTTAATAAAAAATATTATATATATTTAATAGTTTTTTTTGACATACCGATAGATGGCGTAATGGACAATAAACTACTACGTTTCTGCAAAATCTTCGCTTTTTATCGTCTAAACCGTACCCATTACACAAAAATAATTCGAGAGCGGTCTGCGGTAGGTGATCTCACTTAGCTTTGAAAGAAATATCTTCGGCTAGTGTAAAAATCTGCATCTCCAAGTTGGACAGTGTTCCGAGTGATGGTACTTTGCATTGCAAGGAAATTGCATGCAGTAAGGAGTTTTTTCTATTTTAATTTTCAAATAAAATATCGCATCATTTTAGCTTTTAAAAAAAATTATATGCGCCAGTTTTCGTCAATAAGACGTCAGCTTGATGCTTGGGAGTATCTGCATTTGCCCACTTTCGTGTCTTTTTTGTTATCTTTTGCCAATAACTTATTAATGACGGATGTCATCACTTTATCTGCAACACGTGGCCTAATAACGGCCAATTGCCCACTTTCGCGTCTTTTTGATACCTTTTTGCCAATGCCTTGCCATTAAAGAGTGTTGGCAATGCCAGTAAATTAAATGTACAACGGTTATATGGGACGCATACTAGAAAAATCTAATAAAATAAATAGTTGATACTGGTGTACCTAAACAAATTATAGTAAATGCGACGTACACATTAATATGTATGAAATGATTTTTCACAGAATTTTTATTTCCTAGTTAATTTTCTGATATTGCGATATATGCGCATCTTACAAGTAACATTCAATATGTTTAGTATTTAACTACGGCTTAGATCTTGTAGAAAAAATAAAATTTTATTATGCAACACGGTAAAGATGAGCGTTTTCAAGCGTCCTTGAGTCAAGTTAATAGTTAAGCTTAGTGGTGGGTGACCAAAGATTCGTCTTCATTTTGGTGCAGAGGTCCAGACAAGCAGACGACACTTGGTGAAGTGCTAATTTACTTGTAAATATGCGGTCAGTTCGAGTTTCCGTGGTGTTAGCAACCCTTTTCATAAGTGGTAAGTAAAATAAAATAGAAGTATAGAAGAAACAGTTTAAAAATGTAAATTCGGTGCTCTTTGATAAGAAAAAAATCACAAAAAGTTTAAAGCAAATAAATCGGCATGCTTGCCTTCGCGGCCGCCTTTGCTATATTTTCTTTTATGATATGCCGGTTGATGCAGGTGGTCATCGCACTATGGGATAGAAATTAAATTTTTAGGTCAAAATCCTGAAACTTAGCAATCTTAAAATGAGGTGCTTTTCACTGGAAAATTATTTAAAAAAATATTATGCATTATTACAAATACTTTTGGGGACCTAAAACTTATTATATGTTATTACAAATTTACACCCCCTTAACATTATTATTTTTTATTGTACAAAATAAACTAAAATAGCAGCTTGTTTGGTTAATTCGGTAGTATTCTAATCAGTAATCCAATGATTATTATCTCATATGATATACAGGGTACGACAATAGGATTTTTTAAATGGGATACCCTGAATATTATATCACCACTAGAAAAATCTTCTAAAAAGCTTTAAAAAAATACTACATTTGATATGTCTATCTCAATTAGTTTCGGAAATATGACGAATCAAATCTGAAAAATAATTTTAAATTATTCTTAGAAGCGTAATAGAGTTACATCTTCCCAACTTCCTTTATTTTTTAACGTATAAAATAAATAAAACACACTGTTTTGTTGGGTAGATTCGGTAGAATCCATATCTTTCATCAGAATGCTTTTATCTTTTAAGATATACAGTGTAGGACAAAACATATTAATTTTTAAAATGGAAAACCTTGTAAATTGTAAAAATCCTGTATCTGTCCTTACAATCAGAAGTAGCAAAATGTAGCAAGGCAATTGTAAGTACAAAAACTGATAAAGGAAAAGGCAACAATAGCTCTTATTATTTAAACCCATTTACTTTTTTTTAGTAAACAAGGCTAATAATAAACTGAGTAGATTAAATGTTGTATATTTATGTCTACTTAAAATACATCTTAAGTTTATTATTGCCCCCATAGAAATCGTCATATCCTCTTGTAATTTTGCGTACATGTAGTTTGGAGTATCTACTTTAAAATACACAAAGTTGCTTTTTGGCCAAAATAATGGATTTCTATCCCATAGTTTATCGGCGCGTCGCTGTAAAGGATAGCGGCGCCTTTGTATAAAATAGTCCGATTGCAGGCGGCCTTATTTATGTTTTTTGTATTATTTTCAAAGGGTACCGAATTTGCGCTTTTAAAATGTTCCCACTATATATAGTGTGACTTTTTCATATTTAGTACAGAGATCTCCGAAGCTACTGCATCTACAGAGATAGGGTTTATTCCCGTTTGAGAAATTCTCGTTTGGGCACCTAATAAAATTTTACCTGACCTGACCCTTTTTTTCTGGTTTGGACACCTCGGCAAAAATGCATAGTTATCTTTTCTCGTTTGGTACCCTAAAGGTGGGAATAAAATGCCTTAGTGGATTTATAAAGTGTGTATTAGTCTTGGGTTTAATTAGGGAATTAAAAAAGAACTTGCTTACACTAATAACTAACCATACTATGTAATAATAACAAAACTAATGTAATGCAATAAGATTGTCAATGCTCATGTAAACTTAGAATGAATATTTCTGTACATATGTACACCTTTAGGGTACCAGACAAGAAGAAATAATGATGAATTTTGTCCAGGGGACCAAATAAAAAAAAGGGGGTCCGGTCAGGTAAAATTTCATATTTCATGAGGTGCTCAAAAGAAAAGTTCCCAAACGGAAAAACACCGGTTAAATGAAAAAGAATTGTAGTTTTTAGAGCTTAGTTTAAATCACTTTTGTTTCGTTCAAAAAAAAACATGGCTTACTAGATATTTTGAAAAAACCGTTTTTCCACATTTTTTTTTTCTTAGTAGCTTAGTTAATATTCAAAATAGAAAAAATATGTAAAGAGAAAACCTGTTGATAATTGTCTTCTCAATAGAAAAGTGTAATCTGATATTTAATGTAGTAGTCCGTTTATGCGCTACGATATAACCTTAATTTTTAAAATGCAAAACCATAGTTCGATAAGACATTTTTAAAAGGGCCTTTTTATAAGCTGTTCAACGATGTATAACAAAATATATTTTAACTTGTTGTAACATTATTTAAAAGCGGAACTATTAGATTTTAAGATCGCAGAAAAAATTCATGGTATTCCATTTAAAATAATAAACTTGCCCTAACGTATGTCCTAAAAGTTTTGGCACACAATATTTATCGTTTTTTTTTAATGAAGAAATTTATTTAAACACTAACTAGTTACGTCTCTTTCGATATTTAAGACAATTCCTCCTCAATTCCAACGATATCGTACTCATAGAAGATCTGTATTGCCTAGCCAGTCTCCTCGTTGACATTCCAATCTGGTTTTTGCTCTTCTCACCAATCTCTCTGGCCTCTGTGCGGTAAATGCACGTGGTCTTCCACTTTTGGGAGATTCAGACATGGTATTCCCTGCTCGCACTCCGCTATTGTTCTATAAATGGTTCTGCGTGAAATGTTTTCATTCTGGAATATTCGACAGATTTCAGCTTTGGGTATCCGCCCAACTAACTTGTAGATACTTTTTCTTATTTCTAATTTATACGACATCTTAAAACGAAAACTTCAAAATAGATAAATCTCAACTGACAGTAAATAAAGTAAATAAACTTTTGTTTTCAAAAGCAACTTGATATTATTTTGTTTTTGTTAAAATTAAAGACAATGAGTTTTGTGCCAAAACTTTTAGGACATACGTTATAACGAGAAATCATTCATTTTTTAGTGTTTACTAAATTTCACAACCAAATAAGTAATATAGGGGAAGGGTATAACAAAAAAACTTAGGCTTTCTGCGAAAACCGCATCTTGATATATTTATTTGTTTTAAGGTTATTATAAGTACAAATTTAATCGAACACCCTATATGGGGTTTTGGGTTTGCCCTAAATAAATAAATACATAAAGTTCTTAAAGCTAGATTAGCTTTATACATAAATGTTTTTCTTTTAGCTTTACTAATGTCATTTTCAGCATTTTCCTATCGAATACAAAAACCTTCACAATAAATTGGTTGGATGGGTATGTGTTGACCTATTCACTTAATCATTGTAAATAAAAGTTTGTTCACGTTTTATATCAATACCAATTACTTGATTATAGGTTTTAATTAAATGCCGTTTTATTACCTAAATAACAACATTTTTAGTTTCTATTTTTATTTTTTCAAGATTTTTTTTAACTACCCATACTAAACTTAGCATCTAGGGGTTATTTTTTTTTGGCGACAAATATGGATCTCTACTACTAAAATGTTTGCTTTTCTTAAGTTACGTTAGCAAAGTTGTAGAACCAAAAAAAAAAAAAATGAATAAACCTAGTTTTTCTACAATGTATGAACATAAGTTGGCGTGTACGAACAACTTTTTTATTATAATTTTACAAAAAAAAGGTATTCTTTATAAAAAGTTTTGCATAGTTCAAAACCTAAAATACAATTATCAGATATTAATTTGGGTCAGTTATCTACGATACTTGGCCAAAAATGTAAGTTTTGCTCAGGGTAAAGTACTTTTGTATTTTTTCTGATATCGAAAATTGTTATAAAGACAAAATGTTTAAAATTGAAAATTACTTGTCTTTAATTTTTTAATGATTTTTCTGCTATATGAAAATTTAGGTGTGCACATTAGTGCCAATATATTTTATGATTATAGATTTCATAGGACAAAAAATATAAGTTTGGCATTTTGTCCACATACTGACGCACTGTGTGGTTTGTCACCTTGTTTACATGCCGAAATTATTTACTTAATCTTTACCTGTTAAACAACACGCGTTGACCGTCTCTTTTTCAGGCATGGCCCGTAAACCTCTTGATTTAGCTGATGCTGTATATTGGTTTTTAACCTTTCTTTAATTTTTTTAAATCTTTTTTTTATTGCCGTATAACGATACAATAGTATATTATGGGACCTGCATGGATTATTACTCATTTCCCACGAGTATGACTTTTGCAGCACAAGCCGCAGGCGAGTGCTGTAAGTCATACGAGAAAAGAGTATTTCTGTGTTAGTCGCATATAGATGGGTCCATATTTAATTCATTCTGAAAGCGATGCCGCCAAGTACACAAAAATGATAAAGTAAACAAACCTTTTCGAATGCACATAGCCTCGCACAAAGCCTGATTACATATTTTTAGATAAATAATAAAAATACATTGCTAAAACACGTATCACCTACTTACAAAACATTCTCTTATTTCGCCTCTGTCCTATTATAAAACCGGTGACACGTGGCGTGGTACTACAAACTCGTTGGGTTAAATATTTTTTGCTGCAATAAATCATTGTTCACAAAAGGGTTTGTTTACTTTATCATTTTTGTATACTTGGCGGCATCGCTTTCAGAATGAATTAAATGTGGACCCATCTTTACTATACTTTTTCTACTGTCATGCGGATTTATATTAATACAAACAATATATTTTATATTCCCGATTTGTAACAGAATATTTTTTAGCCATGACATACGCGATAGCGTACTGCAAATTTTTTATCAAATGTAATTGACTTAATTATTATTAGTTGATTTTACGTATAGAAGGAACAGTTTAAAAATGTAAATTCGGTGCTCTTTGATAAGAAAAAAGATCACAAAAAGTTTAAAGCAAGTAAATCGGCATGCTAGTCTTCGCGGCCGCCTTTGCTATATTTCTTTTATGATATGCCGGTTAATGCAGGTGGTCATCGCACTATGGGATAGAAATTAATATTTTTGGACAAAATTCTGAAACTTACCAATCTAACTTAAAATGAGGTGCTTTTTACTGGAAAAATATTATAAATGAATACAAATGCTTTTTGGGAACCTAAAACTTATTATATGTTATTATAAATTTACACCCCCTTAACATTATTATTTTTTATTGTACAAAATAAGCTAAAATGTCAGCTTGTTAGGTTAATTCGGTAGTATTCTAATCAGTAATCCGATGATTATTATCTCATATGATATACAGGGTACGACAATAGGTATGATTTTTTTAAATGGAATGCCGGAATATTATATCACCACCAAAAAATCTTTTAAAATGCTTTAAAAAAATACTACATTTGATGTGTCTATCTCAATTAGTTTCGGAAATATGACCATCCAAATCTAAAAAATAATTTTAAATTATTCTTAGAAGCGTAATAGAGATACATCTTCCCAACTTTTTTTTATTTTTTAACGTATAAAATAAATAAAAAAAAAACTGTTTTGTTGGGTAGATTGTGTAGAATCCATAACTTTCATCACAATGCTTTTATCTTTTAGGATATACAGTGTAGGACAAAACATATTAAATTTTAAAATGGAAAATTTTGTAAATTATAAAAAAATCTTATATCTGTCCTTACACTCAGAAGTAGCAAAAAGTAGGAAGGCAATTGTAAGTACAAAAACTGATAAAGAAAAAGGTAAAAAAATCTTTGACAAAAATAGCGAGACTTCGCGAGACTGCTTTGGAAACACAACAATAGCTCTTATTATTTAAACTCTTTTACTTTTTTTAGTAAGCAAGGCTAATAATAAACTAAGTAAATTAAATGTTGTATATTTATGTTTACTTAAAATACATATTCAAGTTTCTTATTACCTCAATAGAAATCGTCATATCCTTTTATAATTTTCCGTACATGTAGTTTGAAGTATCTACTTTGAAATAAATAGCATGAGCCATTAAAATTTCAAAGTTGCTTTTTGGCCAAAATAATGGATTTCTATCCCATTGGAGCGTCGCTGTAAAGGATAGCGGCGCCTTTGTATAAAATAGTCCGATTGCAGGCGGCCTTTTTTATGTTTTTTGTATTATTTTCAAAGGGTACCGAATTTGCGCTTTTAAAATGTTCTCACTATACTTATTTGATATTTTTATACTCCTATGTGACTAGAGTGTAATGTCCTTCTCTGAAAAATCATATTAATAAAACGAGATTCTCAAAATTATGTACAAATTAGTGTATTTATGCACATTTAAAGCACCCTATTAAAGCCGTGGGTAATAAGAGATATTACCTGTTTAACAGTCGTGAAAAAATGTTTTTTTCTAGAAAAAAACAGGCTTTACAACTAAAATAAAATTAAATTCTTTAGTCATTTTAAGTTCCTTATTATTATCATTAAAAAAATATTAGAGAATTTGTTCTGATAGGATCTATAAATAATAATATGAATTATTCATTTGGCATATAAGCTCATTAATATAAAGTAAATAATTTAGTCTGTAAATCACGTCCGGTAATCATATATTCACATCTATTGTTTTAAACAAATATGATAATAATTTTTTGTGATAAAAATACATTTTGCTAAATTAAATCAAAAAGTAAAATGAATCCGAAATATGGTATATTGTCTCTGGTAATGGCTTCTAAATAAACATTAAAAAAAAATTAAACCGACTTCAATAAAATAAATTTAACTTACTAGAAAGTTAAAAATAATAAATAAATTAAAAAAAAACATCTGGTATTAGGGTAAAAAAGATTTGGCGCATTTGGTTATTAACATTTAGTTTGTGATTTAGTTTAGCGCCATATTTTCCGACTCCATTAATTTTTTTATTTACTATTTTTACCTTTTTAATGACTTTTATTTTTTTAAGTCGGTTGATTTTTTTTTAAGTGTTTATTTTTCGATTTTAAGTTTATTTTTGCCTTCTAATTAATTACTATTACTAATAAATTGGTAATCAAACACTAAAAACATTACAAGTACCTTTTTCAAAGACTACATTAAAAAGCACAAGGACGTGTTATTTGATTGGCTTGAAACGTTGCAGACGGCAGTGCCGTATTATCCATTAGGCTGACTAGGCTACAGCCTAGGGTGCCATGAAAAAATAGGCGCCAGATAGGGGAGTAATAGGCGCTAGACAGGGAAGTTTTTAAAAAAATTAGGTCGAGTGGAGATTTTTGGTGACTAATTTCTCTGTGAATAAGGTGCTTTGGAATGAAATAGGCGCGAAAAGGAGAGAATGACCTTTCTTTTTTTTTTTTGGTCATTAATTTCGTGTGGTGAAGTAAGGCAGTAAGGCGCCTGGCACTCAAAATAGGCGCTACGGAGGAAAGGACCTAGTTTGCTCTTCAAAAATTTTTTGGTGAAAAATAGGCTCTCCGGTAATTCTAGCCTAGGGCGCCTCAAACAGTTAATACGGCCCTGACAGACGGTCATGCAAAAGTGTCATATTGTAGGGTCATAGTTAGGGCTCAGTTTTTAAATCTTTATTTTTTTAAATTCTTAATTAAACAAATAATAGTAATTTATTTAAGTAAATAAAGTGATTTCCGACTTTTTTACGAATGGGAAGTTTGACAGCACGAGCCGTTAGGCGGGTGCGGCAATCCCATGAGTAAAAAGACACTTTATGCATGTGTTACATACTATATTTTTTCTACGACCGTATGAAATGTCTCAAATTACCAGTTTATACAGGTTTTATTTATTTAAACTAATTAATTTTAATTTTTTGCAGCACGGCCATTATATTGCAACAAAAAAATTATAGCCTCCTTATTATTTAAAGGATAATTATCATCTTTACAACAATGCCGTGATTAAATTTTAGAAAATTGTAGCTACTTACTTTTTGTAGAAATAATACTTTAACAGTATAAATTCTTTTCAATTTCCTAGTTTTAATAAATTAAATTACAAACTGTCAAATCCTAAAACTAGTGACACATGAACTAAAAGAAATAATGACGAAATCAAAGGTAACTTGACAGTTTGGTTCAGTTTATGTCGCGTTTACTGTTACATTGCATAAATTGATATTTTGATAAGTTTATTGTAGTAGACATTGAAACAAAACACTAATTCAAAGTGTGAAAAAAGCTTCATAAAGTGTTAAAAAAGGTACTTGTTTTTAACACTTTATGCAGTGTACTAGAATGGAGTACATTAGCTTCATATTAACGATTATAAAGCAGCACTTGTTTTAACGGTCATGGAAAAATTACTATTATACCTGTCATTGAAAATTTTACACGTTTTATACCTTTTCTAGGCCTTCTGGTAGTTTTTTTTTTAATTACTGATTCATTCCACAACTAAAAGTGGGTCTTCAGCGTCTTCTATTTTTTTTTAATCTTTGTATTAACCACGAAGGCTAAAGCCTAAATTTTAAGCAAAATAAGAGGGACTTTGTTAACACGGGACTTAAATACTTGAAGATTTGGAGGGGAAGGAAAGACCTTTCACATTCTAGAAACTCTAGGGATAAAAGAATAAACAAAGTGGGAAGTTCGGGGCCTGTCCAGTTGGACCGTATAGGGATGCATACGCGCGGCACCACGAGTTTCTCTGGTGGGAACCGCGAGTGGAAGAACTATTCTGGACAATTCTTCAGAGCAGAAGCTGTGAAAGTACCTATAAAAAAGCGATAAATCCCCCACACAGCCCACAGCACATTCCCCAATGGGAATCATAAATGAGACGAATAGCTCTTCTTTGAATGGAATCTTGACTGATTAGAGTTGCGGGGGACGCCATGCCCCAGATATGAGAACAATATTCCAAGGGGTATAGGATTTGGGACACATATAAAAGTGTATAAATTAGAAGGGGAAAAATACTTTTTGGCTTGAAAGAGAAATCCAAGCTTTTTTGAAGCTGCCGTGGCTATAGATACAATGTGTTTATGCCAGTTAAGGTTACTTTCAAATGTGACGCCCACAAGATTGAAGGTGTCTTTGCTCTGTAAAACTTGGCCGCTTTTCTCGGTAGATTAGACATACTTTATTTTTAGAATGTTATACTGGTCTAAAAATGATAATATAATAATAAAATATAAGTATACATAGATAAACAAATATATATTTTGCATTTATTACTTTATTACTTTATTTTTATCATTAACTATACATTCATCTTTATTTCCCCTGACTTTTCGTATAAATTAACCTTTCATAAAGAGTTTAATATATTTACTCACTAAATTTTTACGAATAGTGAAAGTTTCGTTAATAAAACTGCAAAATATATTACATAATTAAAAATTGCTTAACATCTTAAACCATCATGCATCTCTTGCCTAAGAGGGAATATGTGATAAATCCCAAAAGGTATATTGGTTATTTGGTCGATAATTATGCATAACTTGGTAATGTCAAGGTTTTAGACATTCTTGACCAATAATTTTTTTCAAAGGTAAAATTTTAATTTATTTTATTTATTTTTAGATATTCAAAATATATATTTTTTAAATTTTAAGGTAAACGATGCTGTAATATTATTGGTTTTAAATGTTAAAAAATCATGTTGGTAAATTAATTATTTTAATATACCTACAGGGTATATAAAGATTATGCACCCAAATTTTGGTAATATTTTTACTTTACCAATGCGTTTACATTTTTTAATGTATCATTTTTTGCTTTTGTCTAAAAACCGGCTTTTATGCTCAAGATCTGTTGTATAGTTCTTTACGTACGTTCTTTATTTTTGTATCAATTTATGTCTAAAACAAATAACACAAAAAGGGTTTAATTTATAAAAATGCAATAAAAATTTACAAACAATAATTGTCCAGTTACTCTGCCCACATACTTAAAGGGGTGATTGTACAATAATAGAGACATTTTGCACCTCTTAAAATAACAGACGTTTTTGGCCTCCTTATGGTTATCGTTATTAATTATAACGATTACGGCAGCAGTTTTAGACAGATATTTTGCAACCTCTTTTAAGAAATTTAATTTGCATCTGCGCATTCGACACATAACCTTATTTTTTGCCTATGGTTCACCGATTTTAAAGTTAACGAAAAATCAGTATTTACTTTTATTCTTCATAAGATATAAATTGATATTTAAATATTTTCAAACACTTCTGTTGATTTCGTTTTTAAAGTAGATGCGAACAATACGGTATAAGCAAAACACAAAAAGTAAGGTTAGGTTTGGTAGTAAAATAAAAAGCAAGAGTGCCAGATTGTAATATCTAAATTCATTACTGATTTAGAATATACGTAAAAGTGCAAGTCAGTCTTAATTTCTTAACACTATTTGATTTTTATTACTGCTATAGATTTTTCACTAATTAGAGCCTATGTATAAATGATATAATAATTAATACGGCATTAAAATTTTAACCTTTTAAATAATTGATATTAAAATTTCTACAATCCGGCAACCACGCAGTTTAACAATAACGATAACGATAAGCTCTTCGGTATTCATCCGTAATTAAAGTAGTCCGGTATGGTTAATAACGATAACGGATCATGTTTGCGTTACTGCGCAGTCTCAGAATAACGTTAACCACAACAGAATTGCAAAATAAGGGGTGCAAAATGTCTCTATTAATTTGGAAAAAACCTGATATGAACCTAAACGTCCTAGTTTTTAATCTATTTTTAAACTAGGGGTGTTAATATTTTAAAAACAAAATATTGTTAAGAAAATATATATACTAATTTGGATGGTATATAAAAAAAAATCTGGGGGACGCCTCCTATGCATCAGAAGACATTTTTGCGCATACATGAAAAAAAATTCAACAGTGTCGTTCATGGGGTGTTTAGGGTTAATATTTTTTTAAGACAAAAAAGGTACGCCACTGCATTTTTTCTAAAATATCAGCAAAATAGCAGTAAAATAGTAATTTATGTAACAAGTGGCATAAAGTGATAGTTTTTTTACGAATGGGAGGTTTGACAGCATGAGCCGTTGGGCGAGTGCGGCATTCCATGAGTAAAAAAAGACACTTTATGCATGTGTTAAATACTACATTTTTTCCTTGACCGTATAAAAATTTCCCAAAATACCATTTTATACATGTTTTATTTATCTAAACTTAATAATTTTAATTTCTGCAGCACAGTCATTATATTGCAACAAAAAATCATAGCCTCTTTATTTTTTGAAAGACAATTATTCTCTTCATAACTATGCATTTATTTTCTTCAATTTCTATAAGTAAATACTCGCACCTGTAAGCAAATGCTCATACTTTTTAAGTAAATCCTTCTTTATCTCCATACTAGCTGACCGTGCCCATTTCGTTGGGCGTTAATTATATTTTTTTCTGAACTTTTTTTTCCAACATAATAAAATATAGCCTATAGTATTCTTTCATAGTGTAGTTTTCTAATTGTGAAAGAATTTTCATCATCGGTTCAGTATTTCCGAAAATTAGCCCTTACAATTAAACAATCGAACTAACTCTGGCTGGCGACACCGGGCTTTTATATATTCAGAGAGCTGGCTTTAGGATATTCGGGAAAGTTTGACAATATTTTCTTTTTCACACCTTATAAAGTTTAAATACTCGACAACAGATGGCGCCACAACACTTTTCTTAATGAAGTTCATATACTTGACAACAGATGGCGCCACTACACTGAATTTCCAAGTTGAAGGGTTGGAAGAGTCCTTATATCTTTAAAAATACGCCCTTTAGGGTAAAACGGGAACTTTCTTGTTCGAGGGGGATAAAGAGCTATCCCTAAGTCCCTTTATCGTATCGGGACTACTTTTCAAGTTTTATCGGCACACACATTTTATCAACTTAGTTTTATTATATATAATAATAATGATAATGATAATGATTATGATTAATACCTTTTACTTACAAGTAAAAGCATTTGCTTCATTTTATTTATATGGCCCAATATCTCTCAAAAGAGGGATTTTAGAATAAATATTATATGAACTTGCCACTTTATTTTTATGTGCTCTATTTGAATCCGAGAGATTGCCCACATATTCCTCGACACCCTGTATATTGACAATTTTTCAAACACAACTTTTTTTCTGAGATTTTGGTCTAAATTACGTGGTTTTGTAAACATTAGCTAATAAAGGATGATGTTATTGTCCTTTTAAATTGTACCCAAGTATGTAGGTATCAAAGCTAATTTTCTTATTTAGGAAATATTGCTCATAATTCGTTTAAATTATCTTGACAGTAAAATGTGTTTATTTTCTGATTATTATCTAGAATTCTAATTTTAAAATATTACACGTAAAAAATTAAAACCAAAAATAAATTTTTTTAAAGTGTGTGGAAATAAACAAATGAATGAACTACGATAATTTTCCACTATATATATATTTTTTTAATTATTGGTTATATCTTTTAAAACATACAGTGTATTAATCTCCCCCAGTCCCCCTTTTCTTATTTTTGAACGGATTCATTTTTAAAGGTAAATTTTTAGAAAATGAAGCTAATGCGTATAGTCGTTGGCATCAAATAAGAGAAACCATAAAACTTTTCAAGTCCTCGTTGACTCCAAAAGCGGAGCGGTATGACAAAGGTTTTTAACACGCTTTTATTAGCTTGGGTTGTATGTATGTATGTATGTAACGGAATCTTTAAGCTTAATTTTCACCAACTTCCAGCGATTCGATTTCTTTGAAACTTTGCAAGGACCCATGACAATGCAATAATCTGCAAACAGTATCCCGTTATCCTGATTAGGATCGCCAGGATAAATAAATTCCTTTATAGATTTTCTGTAGGAGAGTAACAGAGAAAGATCCAGTGCGCGATCTGCGCATGCGTGCAGTTTCGGACGTACTCTCAGCATAAGGCTGACAGAAACTTCTTCGGAGTAGTTGCGTTCTAAAAACCCATGCAACAGTGAAGCTTTAAATGTAATGATTAGATTACGAAATAGTTCGTGAAACATTTCAATATCACATGTCCGCAGAAAACTAATTGATATATCGAACTAAAAAATGAAAAATAAATTATAGTTTAAAAAAAACTAAAAAATACACTTTTATATGCAACCGAACTAAAAATTAGAAAATAATTTTTCATTACAAAGAGTTTGTATTACAGTAATAAAAGGTCAAACAATGAATCATTATTATATACCTCAAAATAGAATTATAATAAAATTTAAGATAATAACAGAACAATTCACTTCAGAATAAAAGCGTGGGGTGCTTAATATATTAAATGTTATAATTATTTCATTTGTAAATATCTGAGGGAGAAGTTATGAAAAAATAGTAAAATGCACCCCACGCTTTTTACTCTGAAGTGAATTATTCTGTTATTATCTTAAATTTTATTATAAATCTATTTTAAGGTATATAATTATGATTCATTGTTTGACCTTTTATAACTGTAATACAAACTCTTTGTAATGAAAAATTATTTTCTAATTTTAGTTCGAGTTGCATATAAAAGCGTGTTTTTTTAGTTTTTTAAACTATTATTTTATGGTTTTATGGTTTCTCTTCTTAATTACAACGACTATAAATACTATATCTTAAATTAAAATTAACAAATACAAACAAATTTTAAGCTGGCTGTTGGGTGCCATCATAAAAAAAATAGAAAGAGGGTGTTGTGACACTATCATCAATTTTAGGAGTTCAACCAATTATAACCGCGGTAATAATTGGTGACAACTTTGACGTATAATACATTGTTTGAAAGTCAACACAACCGATTGGTAAATATCGTTTTAGAATTGGTTCTTCGCCTAAAATTGATGAATAATTTAAAGTTCCTGATAAGTACTTCATAATCCTAAAATAGAAATATTTGCCAATTGCTTATTTTTTACAGTTTATTCCCAGTTTAATTCTAATTTCAACAATAATTACAACCAAAGGAACCAAGCAAACAGTTTTGCACCCCGAGTACAAAGTTCTTCCAGTTGTCCACAACCCAACGGTACTTTTCCCACAAGGACGTGTGATGGGTAAGTATAAAAATACGCCATTGTATAATTTGAAATATATTTTCCAGGAGACAATAGTTTTGATTTATAATGCTGTATTATTCTAAGAAAGCAATTAAGGCAATTTTTTAAAATACACACATATAAATTTAATATATATATATATATATATATATATATATATATATATATATATATATGTTTAGATGTGGTTTTCTTTCTTTTGCCTTCTATATGTATATTATTTTATTATTTAATATTCTTGGGCTTAAAGGCCAGATAAAACAAAATTTTCTTTATAAAATACTATTTTAATTTTAACGTTTCGGCTCTCGGTATGAAGCCTTCATCATTCATTATTAAATTTTAAGTTGAGTCGCTATGTGTGTAACATATGTATACTAAAATCCTTTATGTGATCGTATAAAAATGTTGTGTTTATGTTAAATTTTAACACTGACTGGACATGGAAATTTCTATCTAATAAGTTCTGATGAACGCCTCATACCGAGAGCGGAGACGTTAAAATTAAAATAGTATTTTATAAAGAAAAATTTTGTTTTATCTGGCCTTTAATCCCAAGAATATTAAATAATAAAACTATATATATATATATATATATATATATATATATATATATATTTGCGTCATCCACATTAAGTGTCTGTCATTTGTAACTTCGTTATTATTCAAAATACAAAATAGTTTAAATTAGCAAACTAGTAGCTTTTTTTACGCTCCTTAAGATTAAAGATTAGAAAAGACAATTGACAATCGGGTTGCTGAGTTATACAGCGAAATACCCCTTTTTAAATGGAAAACTCTGTATATTTTATCACCATTAGAAAGTTCTTTTAAAAATTTTTTAAAAAAGTCCGTAAGTACAATTTTTCATAGTTTCGGAAATATTGCTATCCTCAGGAGTTTAATAGTAAACTGGATGTTTTATATAAAACACCGTGTATATGGTTTCATCATTAAAAAGATATTTTAAAGAGCTTTAAAACAATACCACATTTGATGTGCCTATCTTTTTAGTTTTGGAAATATAGCCATTTAAATCTGAAAGATGGTAGATATTTTCCCCGTTTTATTTCTGACACTAAAACTTATTGCTTATAGCCTAAAGCTGTGATATAATGGAAATTTAACGTAATTTTTAGATTTGAATGGCCATATTTCCAAAACTATAGGAGATAGACATATTCCGAAACCATGAAAAATTGGATATATCACATGTGGACTTTTTTCAAGGATTTTAAAAGATCTTTTTAATGGTGATAAAATATAAAGGGTGTATAACTCAGAAATCCGATTGTCAATTGTTTTTCTAATCTTCAGTCTTAAAGAGCGTAAAAAATGCTACTAGTTTGCTAATTTAACTATTTCGTATTTCAAATAATAACGAAGTTGCCAATGACGAACACTTAATTTGGATGACCCTGTATACAGTGTGGTCCATTAAGTCTGCAACAAATGGAAAACTTTTTTATTTGCAATTTTTCAGAAAAATTTATTCATCATAAAAGTTGGTGCATGTAAAGATTTTTAAATAATATTAAAGTGGTAACCCATGCATATGAACTACTTTTGCAGATGTACCCAACAATTTTCAATAAATAAATAAAAAAACGTTTAAAGTGCGAATTTTTTTTCGGTTTAAGGTTATATACATTAAAAACCATACACTGCATTTCTGGCAACTATAGTTTTTTTAAGTGGTATAATCAAAGTTTTTTTTTCTAGTTTCGAAATTAAAGATATTTTTTATAAGAAAATAAAACCAAATTTTCTTTTAGGTATATTGAATGTATAAACGGAGTCGCAGAAGAAAAAGTATGCGCAGATGGATTACTTTTTAACGCCAACGCAAGTCCACACTCCTTCCCCTGTCAGTACCCAATTGACGTAGATTGTACAGGCAGAGAGCAAACACGTAAGTAAATAATAACTTTACCGTTTTAAAACCTACCAAAATAATTATAAATAAGTCGTGGTTTTTTTTATCTTTGGACAAACCACGAAGGCTAAAAGCCTAAATACTAACGTACCGTGGGTGTCTTAAGCGAGGTAAGAGGGAGTTTGTTGACACGGGACTTAAATACTTGAAGATTTGGGGGGAAGGAAAAGACCTCCGCGGGCAGCAGGTTCCACAATCTAGAAACTCTAGGGATAAAAGAACGAACAAAGTGAGAAGTTCGGGGCCTGTCCAGTTGGACCGTATAGGGATGCATACGCGCGGAACCACGAGTTTCTCTGTTGGGAACCGTGAAGGGAGGAACTATACTGGACAATTCTTCAGAGCAGAAGCCATGGAAGTACCTATAAAAAAGCGATAAATCCCCCACAGCCCGACGATGGGCAAGAGAAGGAAGCCTTTCTGTAAGTGAAGGATCATTAATGAGACGAATAGCTCTTCTTTGAATAGGATCCAGAATGCTTAGGGTTGTGGGGGACGCCATGCCCCATATATGAGAACAATATTCCAAGGGAGGTCGGATTTGGGACACATATAATGTGTATAAATTAGAAGCGGAAAAATACTTTTTGGCTCGAAAGAGAAATCCAAGCTTTTTTGAAGCTGCCGTGGCTATAGATACAATGTGTTTATGCCAGTTAAGGTTACTTTCAAATGTGACGCCCACAAGATTAAAGGTGTCTTTGCTCTGTAAAACTTGGCCGCTCATAAGCAGAGTATGAGTATTTGATGACTCTTTTCGTGACAAGGAAGATGATTGTGTTTTGGATGCATTAAAATGGACGAGATTTTTAGCGCCCCAATCCAATATTAAATTAAGATCCTGCGAAAGAGATATCTGCATCGCTCTGCGTTTGTTTTCCAAGTCAAGTTTAGTGATGGGTTTAGTACTACATGATTTGATATATTTTATTTCTGAGAAAATAAGTTAGGTCTGGGGGCACTGGGATCTTGGACTATAAATGTGTATACGTATGTAAAAAATTATGTATTCAATGTTTTATTTTTAGAACCTGCACAACCTACTGATGAGTGTCCCCACCAATATGGCTACTTTAAAATTGGTGATAAAGTAAACTGTGGTCAATTCAAGAACTGCGTAGATGGTAGAGGATTTGTGTTTGACTGCCCTGAAGGTTTAGCATGGAATAGCGAGACCTACAGATGTGACTGGCCTGATCAAGTAGCTGATTGTGATGCTGAAGGTGAGTAAAAACATGGCATCTTTAACCAACGACGGTATTCATGTCCCTTTTTTTTTATTTACACTTTAATATAAGGCCAGGATATGGTTTGCTAACCCTCCGGGAATTTATTTATTATTAAATTTTATTGTAAAGAAAAATATTTTATCAGAAATAAAAATAAGGGGTCGATTTAAATAGCCCGAGTCTTAGACTATTACCCAAGAAATTAAACCTTTAAAGATCAGCATGTTATTCTAAAACCGGTGTATTAATGTATCTTGAATTTTTTAGCTTATTTGGGATTCACCTGTCCTCCAGATGGAAGAGAATATGGATTGGGACAAGGAGAGTACCGTTTCTTCCGATCTCCCAGCGATTGTCAAAGATATTTTATCTGTATCGACAACAAACCAAGGCTGTATAATTGTGGTGAAGGACAGGCCTACAACGATATCACTAACGCATGTGACGGCATTGAAAATGTCACTGGATGCGCCTTGCCACAGCATGATCAGTTTAGAGGAGCCCCAACGAAACTTGCCAAATTTTCGAACCAAAACGCTTTCAATAGATTTACCAAATTTTAATGTATTTTATGTAATTGTAAATAAATTTTAAAATTACTAAAAAGGGGTTTTTAATTGTTTGTGTTAAAGTGGAGCTGTCATGGAGCTGGTTTCTCATGCACATTATTTACAAGATTTGGTTCTATCAGATCTTTATTTGTTTCCCAATTCGAAAAAAACTGGAAGAAATTGTCGTTGATTTCAACGTTATAGCTGATACAAATGCGTAAGGGGTCGTTCATTAATTTCGTCAGGCATTTTTTTAATTCATTCAGAATTTCTGCACAATTTCTCAAACAGAAATTGACTTTGTGTTCGTCAAAAAAAAATTTTAAAGCAAAAACCGTTGTTTCGGTATAACGTATTTTTCCTGGCGGGACTTTCCCAAATCTCGTAACATTTTTTCCTGTTTCTAGCAGAAAAAAAATATGTGATATTTGCATAGTCCCCCTCCCCATACTGAGATTTGGTGAGATTTAACTTGACCCCCATCCCCCCTTACGACGATTTAAACCAACTTACTTCAGTTTTTAAAGTGTATTATGGTATTCTTGGTAATATTTAAGAGATACAGGGTATTAAAAGTTTAATCTGCTTTTACTTTTATACAGGGTAATTAAAATATCGATCACGAAACTTAAGAGGGTGGTTTTACTTGACAAAATAAGGGTAGAGCCTCATATAAATTGTTTTCAAAATGTCATTCGTTTTCGAGTTACAAGCCGTCAAAGTGTTATTTTGGTTTTTCGCCATATTGCATTTATTTTTTAACCAATCCAGTTGATATTTGGCACACAAATCGAGGTTTGCAGATTCTAAAATTTTAAGACAAAAGTACTTTTTTAAATACCGTCAGAGGGTACTTTACCTAAAACTTAAAATTTATTTATTATTTACATCATAACTTTTATTTTAACAGATATTGCAAAGCTGGGGGCGCCATTTTATGGACAATCAAAAACTTAAAAAATAAGATACTCCTTATTAAAGTTGATAAACCTTACCGTTTAGGCACCAATAGACATCAAAGTTTTCATCAGTTTCAATCAAATTACCTACATATATACAGGGTGTCCAGTAACTCAACCTACAAACTTAACCAAACAATTCTACAATAAAAAATAAGAAAACAACTTCATATAAACATATGTCCTAAACGTCTTAGTTTTTAAACTACGAGGTGTTAAAAATTGAAACAAAAAGTTTTTTTTAAATATTTAACACACTGTAGTTCAAAGACTAAGACGTTTAGGACATATATTTATATGAAGTTGTTTTCTTATTTTCTGTTGTAGAATCGCCCCGTAAAGGTGGTTGGTTGAGTTACTGGACACCCTGTATATATGTAGGTAATGTGATTGAAATTGAAGAAAACTTTGATGTCTATTGGTGCCTAAAAGGTGAGGTTTATCGACTTTAATAAGAAGTTCCTTTTCTATACTGCAGGTAAATGTAGTACTTTATTTTTCAGTTTTTGATTATCTATAAAATGGCGCCCTCAGCTTTGCAATATCTGTCAAAGTAAAAAAGTTATGATGTAAATAAATTTTAAGTTTTAGGTAAAGTGCCCTCTGGCGATATTTAAAAAGTACTTTCTTCTTGAAATTCTAGAATCTGCAAAGTTCGATTTGTGTGCCAAATATCAACTGGATTGGTTCAAAAATAAATGCAACATGGCGAGAAAACCAAAATAAGGTTTGTTTTAAGGGTAAAAAAATTAAATGTGCTTAAATTTTTATTCTAACAGTTATAGGGAGCTAGCTGCAATACCTAGCTGACATTTAATACTTAATAACTTTTTTTGTGTAACCCTGTATTTAAATATTAGATAAAAAAATTGTTCTTGGTGGTGAAAATTGATTTGAGAAGCCTTTTTGGGATATCTAGATCAAAAAAGCTCACTTTCTGTATGGTTAGGTCATGTTGGTTAAGTCTAAGACCTGCAGAGTGTTAATTATTAGTCTATGCCCATATTGTCTTAACTTTTAAGTTGGTAGTAAATAAAACTTATTTTTTAACATACGGACCTGTATTTTTACCTCACAAACGTTGCATACCAAATATTGTGACAATACACCGTCTCCCCGTGGCACAGTGGACAGAGCTTTGATCTTCGAAGCCAGAAGTCGCCGGTTCGATTCCCAGCAGGGGAGACATATTTAGGTAGTAGTTATTTATAAATAACGACCGTGGTGGCACTACCGCGTTGTCTAAAAAGCTGCTGTGAAATGCATAACTGAATGTTTCAGTGCTTGGACAACGTTGACGGAGCAGGGAAATGATGGGTTAAACATCTAATAACCCGACACCCACGGTACTCTGGTATTTAGGCATATGCCTTCGTGGGATGTCAAAAAGATAAAAAAACATACATAAATTCATACAAGTAAAGCTTATGAAAGCGTGTTAAAAAGTAAAATAATTGAATCTAGTCTTTACTATGTTTTAAAAAATTAAATCAAAAAGCAACAAACTCACAAGGAATTTAAAATAATAATAAAATTACAACATGATTTGCATTTTTTTTTATGTATAAAATCACATCTTTATTAGTTCTTTAACCTAATACTCGATGGTACTAAATAATATTTTAAAGCAATTTATAGTAAATAATTTCAATATTTAAAGACATTTTGGATTGACAATATATCTGTTTAATAAATCTAAGCCTGTGGAACCATTTTTAATATTTTCGTAATGAGTGCAATCCAATTTTTTGCGTCTTCCAGACTTATATATTGCATTTCTGATTCTAGCAGCCTATCGAAAGTCTCCCGCAACTTTACGAAGCTTGGTCTTTCACTTGGACATTCTTGCCAACAGCTTAGCATTATCTGATATCTAGAAAGCAAAATAAATATTTATGTATTATATTAAAACTATAAATAGTATATTATACCGGTATGGAATCCAAACCACCGGCTATAGGCGATATTTATCAAAAATAATTATAATGTCTAAATTCTTAAATTGTTGTTGACAGATTCACTTGTACTCATTTTTTATAGTTTGTCTACAAAAAAACCTATTAGCTTAATTGTAGGTAAATCCATTCAATAATCAATACTTTTTCTTCAATAGTATAACTCATGGTTAATCTTTTCGCTCTACGATTTTTTGATAATAATAAAGCACTAAATTTCAAAATGACAACGCTATGTCACGCTAACTGGTATTTTTATTGTTGTTCATAAATATGAGGCGATAATAATGTTATCATTTTTAAAAATATTTTAGCGTCTAACTAGCAAACGGGTTAACCAAAAATCTAAAGTTTTTACCATGGACGTAGATTTGCATGCTCTTCAATAAACTTTTATAGAATTTTTCTCTAAAATAATTAGGGGAGCCAATAATTGACCCCATTAAAAATTACATGGGATTTCCCATGTCCCGCCCGGCGATGCATCACCCGGTATATATATATATATATATATTTTGAAACCTATTCATTTTTACATGCTGAACAATATGCTGTAACGATATAATCAAAACTTACAATGCCTCGCTACAGTTAATGGGATTTTCCATTCTATAGTTGCCCTTTAATAAAGGAATTAGATCTTCAGTGTTAACTGCCGGATAAGGATTTCCACCAAGCGTCACTATTTCCCATAAAACAATTCCAAACGACCATACATCACTTTCAGTGGTATATACTTGGTGAGTTAACGATTCTAATGCCATCCAACGAAAAGGTAATTTTCCTGTAAAATATCAGAAGAAAATAAGTAAATAATAAAAAGTCTGATATATTGAAGGGACATAATATAGCCATTTACAAGGCTCAAAAATCATTAATTTTTATTTTTTTGCCCTTTTGGATCTTCCACCTAGAGATTCTTGATCGATTATTCTCGTACGAACGAAACTTGAATGAAAATACCAATTCCATCCCATCAAATCTAAATAGTTGCTGCGTTTAGCTTTTATATTTTATTTTATTAACTTTGAATACACGTACTTATAAGTGTCCTCTATACATAGGATTTTTTTAATAGACCTTGCGGGACTAAATTTTAAGATATAAGCTTTTAAAATGTGTATATTTAACATATAAGTCCTATCTTGACGGACGTTTTAGGGCACGTTTAATTAAATATCATTATATCTTTTTTTAGAATCTTTACCAATAATCGTTGTATTTTGGCCCAATAAGTTTATGGTAGAAGAGGTAGGGAAATCTGTTTGTCAAACATCCCCAAGCTTTGATGTTCTGAGATGTTCTAGCGCTTAGGGAGTGCGGTTTCCGGCAAAATTGCCGCCAGCTAAAACCCCTTCCTCTGTCGACACTACGCTACTTCGTGCTACATACACCGGAATCCGCTCTCGCATTGCTTCAGTGCATGCGCATCGCTGGCAATTTTCTATGTCATGTCATGTTCCTCTCACTCTTTGGTCTGTAAAATAGTTTTAATTGTGTTATAGGTGTTGTTCCATGAGTCTTCCGCTCCCATAAGCCTTCTCATCATACTTTCTTCCGTAAATATGTGTCCTGTTGTTTGCTGGTACATCGTACGAGTATCCTCCCAATGTGGACATATGAAGAGTGTATATTCTGCGTCGTCTTCTTGCTGACAGTATGGACAATTAGGTTTATTTGATCTTCTTCTAGTGAACAAGTATTTCTTAAAGCAACCATGTCCGGACAAGGCCTGAGTGAGGAAGTAATCGACTTCTTCATGTGGTCTATTTAGCCAGGTGTTAATATCTGGTATTAGCCTGTATGTCCATCTTCCGTGTATTGCGTTTCTCCATTTTCCTGCCATTGGTTCATTAGGTGTGAGCCAGTTTTTTGTTTGTCTAGACCCATGTGCTTATTCAGTCTTTCTTCGATTTGAAGTTCGATAGGTGGTATGCCCGCGATAACTCCCACAGCGTCTGCTGATATGGTTCTGTATGAACTACATACTCTGATCGACATAAGTCGCTGCACTCTGATAAACCTTTGTATTAGCTTTTTATTCTGACGAATGGAATGCCAAACCGGCGCGCCATAGAGTAGCTGAGAATGTACTACGCTTGCTAATATACACGTCGTTTGGATGCTCGAGGTCCTCCAACATTCGGTATTAGGGGATAGAGCTGTAACGGTTCTTTCGGCTTTTTGGATAGTCTGGTTTACATGCTCGGCAAAGGTTAACTTAGTGTCCAACCAGAGTCCAAGGTATTTCAGGTCTTTACCGGATGTGATTATATTCTCTTCTACCATAAAGTGCACTGGTAGTAGTTTCCTTCTAGTTGTTAAAAGAACTGCCTCGGTTTTATGTGGAGCAAGCTGGAGTCGATTTTTGTTCATCCACCTTGATACTCTGGAGATTGCTATACAAACCTAAACTCAATAACAATTACCACATTACTCTAATTATTATTATTTTACCTCGTGTTGTTTTTGTGTACATATTACTAGTGTAAATATCCCTGCTAAGTCCAAAATCCGATATTTTAATGGTATTGGCTTCGGTCAGCAAAATATTTCTTGCCGCCCAGCTTGGGACACGAACA
>JACEGR010007073.1:0-53447 GCA_014170235.1 Listronotus bonariensis
ATCTAATTTTGGTCTAAAACATCGTGAGAAATGTTACTAGTTTGCGAATTTAAACTATTTTGTATTTCAAGTAATAACGAAGTTACCAATGGCGGACACTTAATTTGAATGATCCTGTATATTACCTATTTACTCTTGAAATACTGCATTATTTAAAATCCTTTAAAATATTCCTTTTCTCTTTTCCCATTAAATTTTTATAAGGTACCTTCTCTTTACCCAAGACGTTGTCCAAACTTTACTAAATTATGTATAACTCCTTTCTTTTACCTTTATACGGCGTGTATTATCTGTTTAATACATTTCGCCGCAGGTAAAAGAAACATCTTTTCAAGAAAGATTACTTGCGCCGTTTACTTCGGATCCGCTGGAAAACCGACTTTTAAAGAAAATTGGAATTTATAGGCTTTCAAGCCGTAAAAACAATAAAAGTTCCTCCGAATTTAACGGTTTTTATCTTGTCTGGGTTTGGCCTTTTACTTAGATACTATATAGATAAGAGTAATAAAAATTGGTTTTTAAATACTAGAAAGTAAGGTGGTAATAGTATATTACTTTACAAGGGTGGAAAATGACTTATTTCACACGAGTGGGAATATTGTTGCACGAGGCGTCAGCCGAGTGCGACAAACCCACGCGTGTAAGAAAGTGATTTTCACACAAGTAATGTACACTATTTTTCCTACGACCACAAGTTATTCACAAAAAAATCAAGTAAAGTTGTTTGTCTTCGCGGAAAAAATAAGAAAACAATTGAAAACTTTGCATCACTAGGGTGATATATACTTTTCCTTACTGCGATATATTATACTGTTTAACAATATTTTTATATCAAAAATCACCTACCTAGTCGCTTTTTTATCATTTAAGAATTAAAAAAGGTCCTCATTAAAAAATATTGCATGGCTTTTTCAATGTAAATCCCATTAACAGCCTGATAACTCCAAATTTATTTTAAATAACAATGACAGCGATGACAGCTTCATATTATACTTTGCAACACTAGTGTTGTAAAGTACTTTGCAACACTAGTGTGATATAAGGCATTTTCTATGCATGAAAACAGTGTGCTATTTACTATTTTCACATGTGGTCGATAGGAAAAATATATATTTCTTTTGGTCAGTCTACGAGGGCTTAATATAAATAATAATAAATAATAATCCTTAAACTATTTTTTTCTTCGAATAAAGTTTATTACAGTAAAGGAGGTGGCAACGTTTGAGGTGGCAGAATTTTAGGTTAGGTTATTTTTTGATAATGTTGTTCTCCTTCCTCTTTTGGATAGACCCTGGACTCTCTGGTGTATTTATTAGTTCGCATACTACCTGTACAGGTAATAATCCAAGGTTTAAAAATAATTCAGGAAACCTAATTTTAAATTTCTTGTCTTTAGATAGGTTTACCAAACATATTTGTTTTTATTACCAGAGACTTTTATCATAGATAATTACACAGTCGTCCCCCCTTTAACTTCTAAACCGTTTGGTATATTTTAATGGAACTTTAAACGCTAATATATTACCAAGGTCTGCATTTTTTGACATATCAGTGACAATTCTTAGTGCCAAGGTGATAGCTCTAAATGCCAAGGTCACAGCTGGGCGCCAACGCAACCGCTACCGCCAGCTAGACAGCCGAGGAACAACAACATATTAAACAATCAGACAACCTAAAATTCTTGTTTTCCCGACGTTGCTACCTTCCAGAGTATTATGTTGTTATTATTTATGGTCGCGGGCGTTTTTATCACATAAATATTTATTCATGATATTCTCATTTTTTTTAAAGAAAGGTAAGTGTTTTTAGAAAGAAGCACTTTTTTTGGTAGAGTTAATAATTAAACACTATTTCATTTAGTACAAATTTTCGCAGACCACACTTCCATCTAAAAATTTTGTTTCTTATTGTTTTATGGGACATTTGGAAACAAAAGTGCACCTAAAATAATTAAAACTAATTCATTTCATAAAAAATAAAATATTTTTCAAAAGCTTATCGTTTTACAATACCTTGAAGTATGATATGCAGTTTTTATATATTAAATGTAGAGGCAAGATGAAGGTAAATTTTATATTTTTTAAATACAAGTTTAAAAAATACATTTTATTATGCACCTATGTTAAAAAAGCGAACTTTGTGATGACTTTTAAACGCCAAGCGACCGGTCCGAACATTTTTCTCTAAAATAATTTGCTTTTGTATTAATAATTTTTATTACATGTTTAGAAGATAAACTGCATTTTAAAAACTACACAAATATTTTTGATTCTAGGCAATGATAGTTCCTGGGCCAGTAATAAGATAGACTTTATAATAAGGACACTTTTAAACCTTTTTAGGGAGGTGCCTTTTGACGAGTCTACCACGAATATTTATTATTATTACTATTAAGTTCTTTATTTAGCAACTTGTACTAATTATAAATTTTACAATGTAGTTTAAATAATAATATAGAAAATATATAAATAAAAATTAGAAAAAAAATACAATTTCAAATAAATAAAATTTAAAAAATCGATATGGAATAAAAGTTACACACTAAATAATACAATTATAAAAAGAATATAAATAAAAATCCTTAAAAAATACTAATTAAAATAAATAAGTAAAATTAAAACATTCGTCTAGAAAAAAATTAGCCAACAATACAACATAATAAGCGTCAAAATATATAAAAAAACAATTAAGTGTATAGAATAAGAATTTACACACAAAACAATGCAACAAAATAAACGTCAAAATATATAAAACAATTAAGTCATTCAACAAAGTCAGTTATAATCTATATAAAATTACAGAAAAAATTAAAAAAACAAATAAATAGAGTAACAATACACAAAAGATAAAAACAACAAACAAAAATCCAATTTGAGGGTCAGCAAAGTCAGACGTAAACAAATAAAGAATTAACACAATTAAAAAAAAGTTTATACAGATGAAAAGGCAAGTTACAAAATCTTGCACTCTTTTAGCCAAATATTTCTTAAGTTTTTACCATACCGTATAGATGCGAAGCGGGCGCTTTAACCCATCCTGTCAATGTCAAATATTGCGGTATCGGACTGGGCGAAGATACCTTACCCGTTTTTTTGTCAACAAGTTTACCACCAATGTTTTACATGCAATTTTTAATCATTTTGCCAAAAATGGAATAGGTATAAGTCATGAAATCATAAGGCTCAAACACGTGTATCGAGTATCGGACATATATAGACAAGTTTCATGACTCGTAACCATTGCGATTTTGGACACAATTTTTAAAAATTGCATGTAAATATTGTGGTAAACTTGACCGACAAAAAAGTAGAGCGTTCGCCCAGTCCGAAACAAGAAACATTTGACATTGATAGGCTGGGTTAAAGCGTCGCTTCGCTCATTTGTCGATATACAAATATTCGTGGCAGACTTGACAAAAGGAACCCCATAAAAGGGTCGCGAAAAGTGGAATTCTTAATCATGAAGTCCATTTTATCACTGGCCCAGGGACTATGAATAACAAAAAATCTTAGTTGAAGGTTACCTCATTTTTAAAGTCTGTTTATATATTGCGGCGACATATTTAAGCATATAAATAACTTTTTTCCAAATACATCGAAATCTAATAAAAATATTAACTATTACCAAACCTAAACTGCTCAACAAAAAAGATCGTACCATTCAATTTTTAGACCCATTTTCAAACTGCTGTAACTTTAAAAATTTACTTATTTGAATATCTAAAACGGAGTTTAAAACCGCGTTTCTTCTACCTTAAGCTGTATTGCATTTAGTTTCAGTAAGGTGAATATTATCATGATGTATAGGTGATCAATAGAGTGCTGCAAAAAGACAAAAAAATGTGTCCCATTTCAGTGGTAATTTTTTGTTCGTTATAATATAGGTTGTTAGCAAGGTCATCAATATCTCTAGACGTTTATGCCCAGCTTTTGAATTGAGGACCTCTGGCTTGCGATACACCTCTAAAACGTCAAATTTTAGTAATCAATTCATTAAAAAGCCATAACTGGAAAATGGATTGACGGATTTCAACGAGTGTTTCATATTCGGAAAGTTCATTTCATGTGAGATTTTTTTGTATCCTAAGCACTTTTCTGATAGGTTATAATTTTATGAGTAAACGAGGCCAACAAATACAAAACATAGCTAATTTAGACAGCTAAATATAGGATAAAAGTATTGAACGCGAAAGGGACCATATGTGTGTGTTCTGTTTTAAAAATGGCCAAGTTGAATTTTGTGTCAATATCTCGGAACGATTTCTATCGTTATTCGATTTATGCTGTTTAAGTGCCTGTAAACTTATTGAGCAAAAATGCGTCGTTATTATGGCATTGAGGTCTGCATGGTAGAATTCCAACAACGTCTTAAAGTTTTAAACATTTTTAAACATAAATTGAGGGTATTGGGTATTGTACACCATGATATACGGAGTAATAAACAAAGTGCTTTCAAATTTATTATTGTATCCATAATTACTTGCAGCAACGTTAGGTACAGACGGGCCTTGTTTGCGCAACATGTTTTAGATTAAATTGTTAGGCTTGAAACTCTTTAGTACATTTTGGTGTCTAAAAACTTACCGCACTATGCGATAAGAGTGGAATGGAGCGATATTCCCCAGGACTTCTTGCAAGCTTAGTGAATAGCACGCCAAGAAGGGTAGAGGAAGTTAGGAGGGCTCACGGGGGACCCACCCATTATTAATTTCAATATTTTTGTTTGTTTACCATAATTAATTCTATCTGTTGTTGTTTATTGAATGTTATTTACGCAAGTGAGATTAAAAATATTTTATTCAATGAGAATGTTTTATTTTTTAACGTTTAGTATAAAACATGTGTAAAATGGATTACTGGGAAATCTAAATTTACATTTATCTAGGATTTTAATAAAAATGACTTGCAACAACGTCTAGAATATCAAAAACAATATTATTCTAATAAGTAAAACATTTTGTTATCCAAAATGGCACAAAATTAAACATTTGAACTCTTGGGGAGTCACTTGTTGATCACTCTGCAGTATGATGAGCCCACAACACCAATACCCTAACACAAACTTGAACTTGGCCATTTTTAAAACAGAACACACACATATGGTCCCTTTCACGTTCAATAATTTATCCTATATTTAGGCTGTCTAAATTAGCTATGTTTTTGTATTTGTTGGCCCCGTATACTCATAAAATTATAACCTATCGAAAGTGCTTAGGATACACAAAATCTACATGAAATGAACTTTCCGAATATGAAACACTCGTTGAAATCCGTCAATTCATTTTCAGTTATGGCTTCTAATGAATTGATTACTTAAAATTTGACGTTTAGAGGTGTATCGCAAGCCAGAGGTCCCCAATTCGAAAACGGACATAAACGCCTAGAGATATTGATATGACCTTGCTAACAACCCATATTATAACGACAAAAAAAATTACCACTGAAATGGGACACACTCGATTTTTTGTTTTTTTTGCAGCACTTCTATTGATCACCCCTGTACATCATGATAATATTCACCTTACTGAAACTAAATGCAATACAGCTTAAGGTAGAAGAAACGCGGTTTTAAACTCCGTTTTAGATATTCAAATAAGTTAATTTTTAAAAAGTTATAGCAGTTTGAAAATGGGTCATAAAAATTGAATGGTACGATCTTTTTGTTGAGCAGTTTATAAACATAATGAGAATTTAATTACACCAAAGTTTCTGTATTTACCAACATTTTAGCGAATTACCTAATATTCCGCAGCCACCGCCACAAATCCCACTTTACGATGCTTCCTATGACAGTAGAAACTGTTTCCTGGTTTGCACTTACTTCCTGCGACAGATTCCTGGCAAGGACGTCCAAATTGTGTGTGGATTTGTAAACTTCGGTCCGTTTTTGGCTTAGAACTGGCGTCTAATATCTGTAAATGTTTAAACGTGATTTAGCTGAATTAAAGTTGTTTAAAAGAAATGTAAAATAGTATGGAGTGTGTCTACATAATAGTGCCTGAGCCAATAATGAAATGGACTTTATAATAAGAACCCTTTTAAACCTTTTTAGGGGTTCTTTTGACGAGTGAACCACGAATACTCATACGGACCATATACGAAAAAGGAGCTAGGTGTTCATTTAAAGCTTTCCCCTTCCTAGAGTTATCTCCTCGAGACGAGGACGGATTTGAGAGAAGGGAACGCAATATACCTTCTCGCTACTTACTAGGATGGCGGTACTGTAAATAGTTACGTAAATGCACTGATTTGGATGAGTTCATATTTCCGAAAACCAATAAAGTTAGGATGTGCCTAATGTGGTATTTCTCTTGAAGCTCATTTAAAGATCTTTTAATGGTAAAATAATATACAGGGTTCTTAAATAAAAAATATGTACTTTTTCTTCTTACCCTGTATATTACTATCAGTATCACTCATTAAAAAGACCTTTAAAAGAGCTTTTAGAAAACGTCACATTGGGTACATCTGGCTTTATTGGTTTCGGAAATATGGCGCATCCAAATCGAGGTATTTAGGTAATTTTTAACGTACCTTGAGCGCATATTTGCTATTGGGTGAGGATATTGACTCGTACTCTAGGGTTGTGCAAAGTACTCGTCAGGAGTCTTTAAAATAATGTTCCACTCTGACCCGCCTCTTCTCACTTAAGAATTTTGGGGTGAGTGGCCCTGAGTGGTTAAGAGGTAGTTAAAGGGGCGCCGGGCCATTTTCTCAAATCTGTCTCGTTTCGAGAGATAACCTGGTGGAAGGATTTTTTAAATGGAGAACACCCTGTATAAAGTCTATTTTATTACTGGCCCAGGCACTTTAAGGTATGGCGTCATATAGGATTTTTAGTATTGCTGAAAAAGTGATTCTTTATAAAGTTTTGCAGCTTGGTCCAGAACCTAAAAGCAACCAGCAGATATCAAGTCGTATCAGCCTTCTACGAGGTTTGGCCAAGGAAATGTGTTTCTTTTTTTTTTTTTTAGAAGTAAAAAAAAAAAGGGGAACTTGTGTTATTTTTTTAAAATTTTTATAAAAAATATTTACGACGTAAATCACTTTTTTAACTCAGGGCAAACTTATAATTATTAAAAAAACACTTTTATTTGTGGTGTAACAATGAAAATTAAAGTTTGTTCATGAATGCACTACATTTATTAATTTTAAAATCTTAGTTAAAAAATCCAATTACATTCTTTTTTAATTTAATCCTGTATCATCAAGAACAATGAACAATGGGTGTCTCATTTTGGTTGTCCCTTATGGGAAACTTGGGAGACCATAAGGAGCGCAGACATCTGTTACCCCATGCTCGTGCGTTTCTTCGGGAGAGAACGTTTATGGTAAAAACAGATCATCGCTATCGCGAAAGCGTTTCAAGAGTACGGGGTGATTCTCGATTTTTCACTTTTTGAAAGGTCCTGTAGCTTTGTTGTTATTACAGATACGAGAAAACTAATTGCACATTATACAGACACTTTGTTCCGTAGAATCCAGTGGCGTAGCCAAAAGTTTTGAGCTGTCATTTTTGACATAAATGACTTAAACATGTTTTTTTATTAGGGACACCCTATAAATGATTAGGTAATTAAGTTGCTTGTTTTTTCTGATTAAAATATTATATCATAGTAGGTGGTTTAATAAATTTTTACGTCAAATATTGGAAAAATTTTGATTTTTAAGAGATGCATTGCGGCTTCTGTCTGTTTTTAAATTGTTAATATGTTGTTGGTAATATAAAAACAATTTAAAAAACAGATAGAAACCGCAATAGCGTCTCTTAAAATTATAATTTTTCCAATGATGTTTGACGTAAATAACTGTAGTAAACCACCTACTATGATATATTATTTTAATCAGAAAAACAAGCTTTTGATGTAACTAACCCACTCATTTATAGTGTGTGTCCCAATAATAGAAAAAACATGTTTGGGTTCATGTGTCAAGAAATGACAGCTCAAACATTTCTGGCTACGCCACTGGATTCTACGGAAAAAAGTGTTGCTTCTATATTGCTGATTGAGTTTTCTGCATCTGTAGTAGCAACTTAGTCTACAGGACCTGCGAAGTGTGCGTGAAGTCGAGAGTCACCCTGTATTCTGACAGGCGCTTCGCGACAGCGATGATCTGTTTTCACCTTATGGAAATGTTTTCCTCCAAAAAAGAGCTCGAGGATGAGGGTATCGGATTTTCTTTTAATATCTCTTATGAGTTTCCAAGTTTTCCCATGAGGGACAACTAAATGGAGCGCCCTGCCACAGTTTACTAATGGGATCGGGGTGGCGCTTTTCACCTGTAACTCCTTGCGGGGTATAGCGCAAAAACTTAAAAATAGAAGAAATTTTGCACAATCTTGGTGTTCATTTTAAAAAACACATTAAGTGAGTTAAAGTAGAATTATTTCTAACCCAATTTATTTTGAAGAGATAAGGAGTTTTTTTTTTGTCGAGGTTTTTATAATACCTAGGAATCGATGAAGAAAAAGAAGTATGTTCTTAAAGTGATGTTAATGAAGTTAGGGAAATGGCTGAAAGTTTAATTTTTTTTTTTATTACTAAGAGAATAAGTGTAATAAAAATGTTTTGACAGAGAAAATTAAAAAACTGTTAGTCCCAGATAAAATAGTTTTTCATCACCCCAAGCTTGCATACATACTGGATTTTATTATTTACCTAATAACTTACACATTCTTAATTCTCAAAATTGTAACTTTATATCCTACAGGTTAGGAAGGTGGCTGAAAGTACTTTGCTTCTGATGTTAAAAGCTAGTTTATACAGACGCGAATTGCGAAAAGCTAGTGCGAACTTTAATTCTTGTATTGGTCAATTGGGCACATAAAAATTAAAAGGCGGGTAATTCAAAGTAAAGTAGTTTTGGCGTCTTGCGAATCCGCAAGATTTAGTCATCTAGTGGGCGGGAAACCTGAGATCATTTCAACTGCTGGCGAATATTCAGCGTGCGCACATGCGTAGAAACAAGAGGTTGTTTGTTCATATGTCATTTCCAAAAGCACAATTTTTGTTGGCTTGTGAGGAAGGAATTTTTACATGTCATTTAATTAGCTGTTTGGAACGTTATTTTTGTTTTATTTGCTTAAGTATTTTGTGTTATTTGATTTGAATTTATATCAACTTATTTAACCCTTTTTATTTATAACAAATTTTGCAGCGTTTCTACGTCTTAGTTGCCAAATAAATGTGCTATATTCTTTATTTATCACATCAGATAAAATGTTATATTATTAAAAGGAAAAACAAACAAAATCTTAAAAGAACCCAAGCGTAGCGTCACCACCGGAATAATAACAATATAGGAAATTTGTAGGGTATGTTGTTGCTTGTTGCCTAAGAATTTCGGCGAATTTCGCAGACGTATGAACATGACAAAAACCGCGAATTTTGGGCCAAATATTCGCTTTCGCAATTCGCTTTTCGCGTCTGTAAGAACTAGCTTTAAAGCTGTATACAAGGGTTTTAATTTTGGCCAAAAAAAGTCTCGTGGCCAAAACTTTGGTGTTTGGAAAAGTCGTGCGTAATTTCCTTGTACTTTAGCTGAGTTTTTGCAATTACCTGAAATAATTTATTGCAGAGTCAATAGCGATTTGATCTGGAATAGAGGTGAAAGACTTTCGAGCCAACTGAATGCTTGTATTAAAATTTTCCTCCTTACCAGTGACGAGAAGCTGTTGAATTTTGCTGTCATGCGTCAACTAAAATAAGGCAAAGGTAATATTTATAAATTTGTTTAAAAGCATTAATTTTAAACCATACAAATTTACTGTATTCCTTTTTAACACCGTCCATAAAAATATATGCCTTTTATGTCAATATTCCATGTTTCTAGTAAAAAAATTAATATTAAAAACTGTTTTTAAAACAAACTTTTATTTAAATGCACTACAGAAAATTAATTAAACTTTTTGTTCTTTAAACTTTTACTATAAAAATAAAGCGTCATTACACAATTTATACGATAAAAAAAATAAAACAACAAAAAAATAGCGTTGATAGGTCTCACTAACCATAAAAAAATATTATTTAAATCGGTGCCTTAGAACTCTGTATGAAAGAAAGGGCCTAAAACTATAATATTGTGAACACCTAGTATAAAGAAGTATACATTTCTGGGAATTTTAAAAATATACATTTTTGGGAATTTTCAAAATAAGTATACATTTTAATTAGTTACTAACATTGGGGAAATTTGCTACATAAAAATATGCGGTGCGGTGTCAAGGTCTTAAAAGTATAAATTAAACGAATTTTCTAGGTTACTCTTATAATAATAAAATAAAAACATTAAACAAACTGGGTAGCGTAGAAATGCAAAGAAACACTGGAAAAATTTGATATTTAAAGAGAGAAAAGAAATTAGGAAAAGATTAGATAAGAAGTAGGTAGAGTGAAGTCACGTATAAAAGTTTTTAAGTTTAGTTAAGCCCCCGTACGGACTTCTCCTAGTGGGGGGTATGCCCGTACTAAATTTAGGGGATATTTTTCTAATTCTTCTGTCTTACAGCTGCTAACAAGCTTGTCCAACAGCTGACGTCATTATAATGTGACTCGAAAAATAAAAGCGCTTACCGCCAATGACAAATGACATAAAAAAATAATAATATAACCTAAAAAATGGCAACTTCAGTTTTAAAAGGGAAAATGCGCAATATCTTTATTGGCAGGTAAATTAATCCTTCACATGGTTTCCCACACATACTGTTGTTATTGTTATTAGTATACATTTTGTAAATTTTGTTTGACTTTTTAACTTCAAATTCGGCTTTATTTTCCCCCTCCTTGTTTTCATCTTGTTAGATAGTGGTTAGACATCTCCCGACGCCGCTAACAACCGCTGTGAGCTGCTGTAAGACTGATGTCATTGATTTGTTAAGAAATGAAAGTGCTTACAGCTGCTGTAAGCAGCTAACAAAGAAAATATCCCTTTAGTTAGTCAAATAAGTTAGGTTGGTTTTTAAAAAATGCAAAGTTAGTGTTGATGGTCCACCAGTCTTATAGTCCCAAGAAGATAGTTCCATATGGTACATTTGCCCCAGTGACGTTAAAGTGGCCTTATATGTATTTAAAATTATACGTCACAATATTATTAAATACATGGATTACCTTTCCGACCAAAACTATTAGTTTTTTTGTTATTTTAATGTTTATTTCATATATTCCAATTTTATTATTTATTATAAAAATACCTATTATTTAAGTATTGACAAAGTTTATAATTTGTTTTTAAATTAAATATGGATAGGCCTTATGATTCCTTTAAGGCCAAGGTAATTTATTTACCATTATATAGGTAAACAATTTAAAAAGCTCATCCATACACTAAGCTTTAAATATTAAAAAAAAGAATTTAAACCCAAATATTTTTTTTTGTATAGGATGTTCAACAAAAACAATTAATTGGATGGTCTTTTTGTTAGGTACACGCCTGGAAAGAATGGGACCGCTTCGGTCCTGGTCCCGGGGTATACGAGCTGACCCTGTTCAGCCCTATTGACCCCTATGAACTTGCCGGTCGCCTGAAACAAAATAAAAGAAAACCCCCAAAAACCCAAAAATTCGAATTAAAAACGACGTTTCGGTGGCAAGTCTGCCACCGTTGTCAAGATTAAAAATGAACTTAAAAAATAAAAATAAAAAACCAACTAATATTTAAATTAGAAATGATTAAATTTTGTGGTTTTAGAATCTCAAACCTGAAACGCATAGTAAACGTAGACACAGATCATACATTAAAAACACAGAATTTCATAAATCAAAAATCTGCCAACACGCATTTGATAACAATCACAGAATAAACTGGGATGCTTCTAGTATTTTAGCAAAGGAAACTTGTTCTAAAAAACGCAAAATCAAAGAAAGTGCGTATATATTATTAAATAAAGATAATTGTGTAGCATCAATTTCAGTTAATTTAAATAACACTTGGTTGCCTTTGCTCGATACTGAAGTATCTTCAGGAAAGCTAAAAATCAATTAACTCATTACCTTTTTGTCTTACAAATAATAAATACACCAGTTACTTATGTCACTCATGACACATATGTCAAACTATTTTCAGTTTGAGATTCTAAAAGCACAAAATTTAATCATTTCTAATTTAAATATTAGTTGGTTTTTATTTTTATTTTTAAGTTCATTTTTAACTTGACAACGGTGGCAGACTTGCCACCGAAACGTCGTTTTTTAATTCGAATTTTGGGTTTTTGGGGGTTTTCTTTTATTTTGTTTCAGGCGACCGGCAAGTTCATAGGGGTCAATAGGGCTGAACAGGGTCAGCTCGTATACCCCGGGACCAGGACCGAAGCTGTCCCATTCTTTCCAGGCGTGTACCTAACAAAAGACCATCCGATAAATGAATCCGCCTAACCAGTATAGACGCATATCTTCAAAAACAATTAATTTATTTTAGCACTACACGGTAATTAATTAGTAAAAAATAGATAAAGTGTCAAAAACCAAATTACTGCGAGTTATATCTGCTTATTATATTTTAAAAGAGCATTTTTTCTGTAAAATTTAAATATATTTTTTTAATGGGCATTTATAAAAACTTAAAACCAAATAATTTGCCCAAAATATATAAATATAAATACAACTTATTTTGAAATATGGTATAGTTCTGAGTTAGTATAGTAGTATATTATACCAGGTGTTGCTTCGTCGAGCGGGACATAGGGAATCCCATGTAAATTTTGAAGTGGTCCAATATTGGCTCCCCTAATTATTTTAGAAGAAAATATCATTAGGATTTTTAAAGAGCACCAAAAAGTTGTACCCAGTGTACAATTTTCAGATCTTTTCGTCTGCTAGCTAAGAGATAAATGCTAAAATAAGTTACGAATCTCCTATCTTCTTACGCGCCCTGTATCATTAGAAGTTTATAATAAAATACCAGAAAAATTATTTTCCTACGACCACATGTGAAAATAGTAAATAGCACACTGTTTTCATGCATAGAAAATGCCTTATATCACACTAGTGTTGCAAAGTACTTTACAACACTAGTGTTGCAAGAGAATAATATATAAGCTGTCATCGCTGTCATTATTATTTAAAATAAGATTTGGAGTTCTCAGGCTGTTATTGAGATCTACATTGAAAAACCATGCAATATTTTTTAATGAGGACCTTTTTTAATTCTTAAATGATAAAAAGCGACAAGGTATTTTGATTTTTGATATAAAAGTATTGTTAAACAGTATAATATATCGCAGTAAGGAAAAGTATATATCACCCTAGTGATGCAAAGTTTTCAATTGTTTTCTTATTTTTTCCGTGAAGACAAACAGCTTTTATTGTTTTTTGGTGAATAACTTGTGGTCGTAGGAAAAATAGTGTACATTACTTGTGTGAAAATCACTTTCTTACACGCGTGGGTTTGTCGCACACGGCTGACGCCTCGTGCAACAATATTCCCACTCGTGTGAAATAAGTCATTTTCCACCCTTTTAATGTAATATACTATAACCTCTTGCTCTCAAGTTGTCAGATCAATGTCACATCATTTTTAAATAATGAACTACCTACTCAAATCAAGAAAAAAATCACTATTGCCTAAGCTAAGGAATGCTATTTCCGCTGAATGTGCCAGAATATCGATGTACCAACTAGCCAACGTAAGAAATGAGTTTTATAATCGTTTGGGTTATTGTCTGGCATTTAATGGAGGAATATTTGAGCATTTGATTAAATCCTGATATTTTCGTCATAAATTGATTTATAAATGTAGACAAATTTGTTTTATTGTCTTGCGTAACTGTGAGTGCATGTGTTGGAATTAGCTGTAAACTAAAATGAGATGCGAGGATTCTTTTGAAATTCCCGTATAAAATTGTTCAGTTTTGGCAATGACATTATAAATTAATGATCTAAATTGTCTCTGATAAATCGATATGGTGTTTTTATTATTGATTTCTAGAGTACATGGTGCATAATGAGATACTACATTGCAGAAGTATTTAAGCAGTTTACTCTTTACTGGTTAGTTTGAAAAATGCTCAAATTTTAAATTTGGGTGGAACTTATTGTGCTCTTCAATAAATCCTTATAGCATTTTTTCTAAAATAATTAGGGGAGCCAATATTTGACTACTTCAAAATTTACATGGGATTCCTATGTCCCGTTCGACGGAGCAACACCCGGTACACCTAGGGTGAGAAGTGAGCTATTATTTACCAAGCATTTTTATATCCTGAGGTCCGTAGCGTCGAGGGATATAATGTATAGCTTTACACCGAGGTTTAAAAAAATACTGCTAATAATAATATATTAACAATTTTAATTTTGGAATTAGTAATTTTCTAACAATTTGTTAAATGTTTTGGAATATCAAATAGACTGGAGCGTGTTACTAATCAGATTGGATTTATTTATGTTAAAATTTGGCATGTGTCAAATTTTGATATAAGAATTGTTCTCCTTCTTTACCTAGGTTTTTTTGTATTATCATTGTTTACCTAGGGTGAAAAATATTAACTCTCATAAGGGAAATGGAGTAAATAATAGCAATTTCTCAGGTAAGCAGTAAAAAATATACATATTTGTTAGAATTTAGATAGAAAATAATTTTCATTATTAAAAAAATATTTTAATAACAAAACCAATTTTTATTAATTGCATAAAATAATAAATACCGAAATAAAGATGACAAATTATTATTTTACTAAATAAAGTAACACCATTTTGCAATTACACAAAATAGATAGTTTATCATATGACTGTTTTGACCAGGTATGGGCAACCTTTGACATATTGCGAGCCAAACATTAGTGTGCAAATACATTCGCGGGCCGCGTTTAAAAGTACTACATTTTAAAGTAGTGTTGTAGTGATCATAATTTTTTGAGATAGTCACAAAGCAAATAGACAATACTAGAGCAGTTCGCTAGAATTTCGCTCGTCGAAGTTATCACTTCGGTAGCTCAGATAGAACTGAACTAAAGTTTGAACGATCCACCATGGGTGCGTTCCACTAAGCGCTCACAACGCTCAAAACGCTCCTTTAGCCGACGGTAAAGGTGAGCATTTTGAGCGCTTAGTGGTACGCACCCCATATAAGGCCTATATTAAAATTAAATTACACCACTTACTCAAACTCACGGAATCAAGTGAGCGGGTAAGCCGAGTGGCGGCGATCATCAAAGAGTGAGGCACAACAAATAAATATTTCTTTTCAACTACACTACACTAGACGAAATAATTTTTTGTTGTGCCTTACTCTTTGGTGATCGTCGCCACTGGCTTGCTCACTCACTTGATTTCGTAAGTTTAAAAAGTAGTGTAATTTAATTTTAATTTTTAGATAGGATTTTTGAAATGTCTCGTCTCGTCGGGCCGGATCAAATCATACAGAGGGCCGGATCCGGCCCGCGAGCTGGCGGTTTGCCCATATATGGTTTAGACAGTTATTTTGGAGTACTAATTTATTTCTATACCATCCATATATAAATTTATAAAATGGGTGTGGACATACATTCCCAGTCTTTAATTGCAGCATTAAATTATATAAGCAGTTTATTTTATTATAAAAATATATTTTTAATTGTATCTCTAGATACCAGCTGTTGTTACAATATTAAAACGTATTTTAAATAGAGATTTTTCTCGGTTTCTAATCCATATATTTTAAATTTCTAGGTGTTACTATATTTAGTATAGTGTGCAGTTTTATGATGCAGCGTTTAACGCCTTTCGATCAGTTGGAAGTAATAAAAGATATTACCAAAGTGGTAGCTCAGTTATGGCAACTCAACGTTTATTCATTCCAAAATTGGGTTGCCATCATTGGTACTCTGCGCAGGTAATCCGCCGCACTGTGGAAAAGTTTGTGGATGAGATATCACGTAAAGTTAACTCACGTTTAACCTTTTCCAGGATGCGGCGTATAATCTGCGCAGAGTACCAATAATGCCAACACAATTTTTGAGTGAATAAACGTTGAGTGGCCACAACTGAGCTATCACAATTTTTTTATTACTTCCAATGATTAAGAGAAGTCAAATGCTGCATCAAAACTGAATACTATACTAGATATAGTAACACCTAGAAACTAAACATATATGAACTAGAAACCGAGAAATATCTATTTAAAATATTATCACTCCTATTGAAAGATCTTAAATTCTATATTTATGACACCATTATTTTTGTGAAAATTAACTTTTGGAATTATGTTTGGTTGCTGTGTACCATTAATAAATGAACCCTATTTTTAGCCTCCTAATTAGGTAAATATACAATAGAGAAATGGATCGAAGGCAAAGTACCAAAGCGGAAAGGGGACGAAACTTATTTTTTTTTATCTTTGGACAAACCACGAAGGTTAAAAGCCTAAATACAAACGTACCGTGCATGTCTTAAGCGAGGTAAGAGGGAGTTTGTTGACACGGGACTTAAATACTTGAAGATTGGGGGAAAGGAAAGACTTCCGCGGGCAGCAGGTTCCACAATCTAGAATACTGGACAATTCTTCAGAGCAGAAGCCATGAAAGTACCTATAAAAAGCGATAAATCCCCCACAGCCCGACAATGGGCAAGAGAGGGAAGCCTTTCTGTAAGTGAAGGATCATTAATGAGACGAATAGCTCTTTGAATAGAATCAAGAATGCTCAGGGTTGTTGGGGACGCCATGACCCAGATATGAGAACAATATTCCAAGGGAGGTCGGATTTGGGACACATATAAAGTGTATAAATTAGAAGCGGAAAAATACTTTTGGCTCGAAAGAGAAATCCAAGCTTTTTGAAGCTGCCGTGGCTATAGATACAATGTGTTTATGCCAGTTAAGGTTACTTTCAAATGTGACGCCCGCGAGATTGAAGGTGTCTTTGCTCTGTAAAACTTGGCCGCTCATAAGTAGAGGATGAGTATTTAATGACTCTTTTCGCGACAAGGAACATGACTGTGTTTTAGATGCATTAAAATGCCTCCGCCGAAACTTAATTTTTTGGCTGAAATTGGCTGAAACTGATAGTTCGGTCGGTCACTTTAAGAAATATGTCTAAAATATTATTTGGTAGGGTCACTGGCGGCCGCGTGTTGTCGTTTAAGGGTTAAATTAACACCCTGTAGGTGCTAAAAGTTTAATTTTAAGTTGCTAATAAATTATCTTGATAACCGCATATATGTCTTATTGAGACAGTAACTTAACTTACTAGCTTTACATCTAATTTACACTAGATTGCACTTCTTATTACGAAGTGTATGTACAATGTAGCGTTAGAGATAGAAACGTCTCTTCACGATAATATAGTAATCTATGGATAGTTCTAATTACAAATCTAGATAAGACCGCGCGGCTGCGATTAAATATTACCCACTAAAATTGCCATTCCGTGTGATTATATCTTAGAGCTCATTGCACGTAAATTGCAAGCTAAAGGTTTATATTAACCGTAGGTGCAATCTTTATTCTTACATGATAAAATCAAATAATAAATGTAAATAAATTTTATTGTACATATTATGTCTACCGGGTGTTGCTTAGTCGAGCGGGACATAGGGAATCCCATGTAAATTTTGAAGGAGTCAAATATTGGCTCCCTAATTATTTTAGAAAAAATGCTATTAGGACTTATTGAAGAGCACAGTAAGTTCCACCCAAAATGAAAATTTGAGCATTTTTTAACCAACCATCAGTAAAGAGTAAACTGCTTAATACTTCTGCAACGTGGTATCTCATTATGCACCCTGTACTCTAGAAATCAACAATAAAAACACCATATCGATTTATTAGTGACAATTTAGATCATTAATTTATAATGTCATTGCCAAAACTGAACAATTTTATACGGGAATTTCAAAAGAATCCTCGCATTTCATTTTAGTTTACAGTTAATTCCAACACATGCACTCACAGTTACGCAAGACAATAAAACTAATTTTTCTACATTTAGAAGTCAATTTATGACGAAAATATCAGGATTTAATCAAATGCTCAAATATTCCTTCATTAACTGCCAGACAATAACCCAAACGATTATAAAACTCATTTCTTACGTTGGCTAGTTGGTACATCGATATTCTGGCACATTCAGCGGAAATAGCATTCCTTAGCTGGACTAAATTTTCATATTTTTATTGGTAGCTTAGTTATTAAATGTCCCCATAGAAAAAAATCGTTTGGCGAAAGATCACGTCGATTTTCTTCACATTTGCAATTATTGATTACTGTGCCTGTAGTTTCAAATTTGTTATCGTCCGTTCTATTGTCGATTTACTTAGTATTGGCCTATTGGAAAAATAGGCTGCAAACATGTCCGCTACTCTTCGATAACTATTTCCCTGGTAAAACCATTTTATAATAGTGATTTTTCTTGATTTAAGTAGTTCAATATTTAAGAATGATGTGACATTGATCCGACAACTTGAGAGTAAGAGGTTAAATAGTTTTTCTAGTATTTTATTATAAACTTCTAATAATACAAGGCGGGTAAGAAGATAGTAGATTTGTAACTTATTTTAGGATTTATCTCTTAGCTCGCGGACTGAGAAGAGCTGAAATTTGTACACTGGGTACAACTTTTCGTGCCCTTTAAAAAATCCTTACTATATTTTCTTCTAAAATAATTAGGGAGCCAATATTGGACCACTTCAAAATTTATATGGGATTTCCTATGTCACGCTCGACGGAGCAACACCCGGTATATACAGTAGGGTGTCCGTTATTTCACAAATCGATTTTTTTTAGCGAACGCCCCTGAACTTTTAGTTAATAGCCCAAAAAAATTATTCGATGCAAAAATGCTCTTAATTACTGATTTCAACCGTGCCCCAACCATGTTGCTTTTCCCATTTAAATAACATGGGGTTTTGACATTTTTACTTTATTTTCTTTTATCCGACAAAAATTACTTAAAAACTTTATTCATCGCATATTCTAATGTGAAATTTAACGCTTTACAAAAAAGTATTTTACGAATTTTTGATTAAGTCACTCCTTTAAGAGTTATTTGTCATCGCACGTTGAGTGAAGATTGTGTTGTGGCCATCCTCCGGAGTTTAATAGTAAACCAACATTTAAAATAAAACACTCTGTATATTATATCACCGTAAAAAAAAATTAAAGAGCAATAAGAAAATATCACGTGTGATATGTCTATCTCTTATAGTTTTGGAAATATGGCCATCCAAATCTAAAAAATGTAGTTTTAGTGTCTTTTCTTTATCTTCGACACTACGGGCTTATAGCTTAGAGCTGAAGAAATAATGGAAATTAAACATAATTTTAGTGCATCCAAAATACAATCATGTTCCTTGTCGCGAAAAGAGTAATCAAATACTTATCCTCTACTTATGAGCGGCCAAGTTTTACAGAGCAAAGACACCTTCACTATTATGGGCGTCACATTTGACACTAATCTTGTGTTTATAGTCACGGCAGCTTTAAATAAACCTTGGATTTTATTATACTTAGTAATATAAAATTTATTGGAGAAAAACCGATTTTTAGCGGCTTTCTTTAAGAGCACATATTTCAGTAAAGAGGGGCTTTAAAAAAGGTTTATAGGAACTTGTCATAGAATTTTCAAGTGTGTATTTTTTTAAATTTCTTAAACACTTTATTATTCTGATAATTTAAATTGTAACCTACAATAAAATATTATAATGTACAGGGTGTCCCATTTTGGTTGTCCCTTATGGGAAACTTGGAAACCATAAGAGATATTAAAAATCCGAAAACCCATCCTCGAGCTCTTTTTGGAGAAAACATTTACGGTAAAAACAGATCATCGCTATCGCGAAGCGTTTCAGAGATACAGGGTGATTCTCGATTTTTTCACTTTTGAAAAGGCCCTGTAGCTTTGTTGTTATTACAGATACGAGAAAACTAATTGCACATTATAAAGACACTTTTTTCCGTAGAATCCAGTGGCATAGCCAAAAATTTTTTGAGCTGTCATTTTTGACATATGACCCAAACATGTTTTTTTATTAGGGACACCCTATAAATTATTAAGTAATTAAATTGCTTGTTTTTTTGATTACAATAATATATCATAGTAGGTGGTTTAATAAATTTTTACGTCAAATATTGGAAAAATTATGATTTTAAAGACGCATTGCGGCTTCTATCTGTTTTTTAAATTGTTTTATATTTTTTGTTTTAAAAGGAATCTGTCATCCCTTAGCTCAGGAGAAATTTCCGTAGAAAAATTTAAAAATAATTAATTTTTTTAATTATTTAATTTTTGTTTTTTTTTTCTATGGAAATGTCTCCTGAGTTGAGAAATGACAGTATTGTTTTTAAAGAAAATATAAAACAATTTAAAAACAGATAGAAGCCGCAATGCGTCTTTAAAATCATAATTTTTCCAATATTTGACGTAACAAATTATTAAACCACCTACCATGATATATTATTTTAATCAGAAAAAACAAGCAATTTAATAACCTAATCATTTATAGGGTGTCCCTAATAAAAAAACATGTTTGGGTCATATGTCAAAAATGACAGCTTAAAAATATTTTTGGCTACGCCACTGGATTCTACGGAAAAAAGTGTCTGTATAATGTGCAAATAGTTTTCTCGTATCTGTAATAACAACAAAGCTACAGGACCTTTTCAAAAGTGAAAAATCGAGAATCACCCTGTATCTCTGAAACGCTTCGCGATAGCGATGATCTGTTTTTACCATAAATGTTTTCTCCAAATAAAGAGCCCGAGGATGGGGTATCGGATTTTTAATATCTCTTATGGTTTCCAAGTTTCCCATAAGGGACAACAAAAATGGGACACCCTGTACATACATAACAATTATTTTTAAATCAAAACTTACGTTGTTAAACGGTAAAGACATGTCAAAGCCAGAAAATTGAAGTGTAAAACACAGTGGTCGATCCTTTGCGCTACACTGCTGCTGAATCACGACCAGTTGTCTGGCCACTTCCTGCAGTTCATCCTGCAGGACATTTGCTGCCTTCCTGGCCGCTTCGCAGTCGATTAGTAGGTTTGACACGATTGAAGTCACTTTTGCAGTTGCTGAAAAAGCGTAAAGTGAATTTAGAACACCCATTTCTTTTTATTACTTGTTTTTTTTTTAAACGACAAAAGTAATGTTTTTTTGTTGCTTTTCTTAAATTTCTTGCAAATATTTAATTTCTAGACAACTTTTTTATTTGTTCTCTTAGTTACTTTTGAACTTAAAAGAAAAAAATGCAGAAGATAAGTGGGGGGCCTAGTTTCAAAATCTTTATTTATACAGACTGTCCACGGATGGGGTTAACATGAGGACAAATGGAGCAAAAATTTTATTTTTCAAAAAAAAGTCATTCTTTATAAAAATTTTAGCTTATAAAAAAATACGATTTACGAAGAGAAAATGTTGATTTCATATACAGGGTTCACAAAAACTTAAAAAACATGATTTTTCTCCAAGAGTAAAACAAAATTTTATTGAACTTCATAATTTGCTGAAAACGGAATTTCGAGAAAGCAGGTGCTTGAAAAGAAAACTGTGAGAGTTTTTAGGTCATTATATTGTAAAATTTTAAATAATTAATTTTTCATACCTTCAAAATCAGTTTCATTAATCTGTTACATTTATAAAGTAATTCAAAATGCTGTTCTAAATACATTTTTTAAATGATATTTCGCTTATAAATAAAAAATAAAGGTAGTTTACTCTTGGGTAAAAAATCAGTTTATTTTTTTAAGTTTTTGCAAACTCTGTATACAAAATCAACATTGTCTCTTCGTAAAATAGTTTTTTCAAGCATAAATTTCTATAAAGAATGACTTTTGTCGAAAAATTAAATTTTTGGTCTATTTGTATCATTGTTAACTCCATCCGGGGACAGTCTGTACGTTAATACAATAGTGAAATAAATGTCCCAAAAGTTGGATTTTTTGCACCAAATTAAAAAAAAATCAGCTGTTAGGCCACGACTATATTTATGACAGAGCGTTTTAACATACCGGGTATCAACGAATCTATTAGATAAGCCATACCTTCTAGAGTATTGGACATATTAAAATCAAAGAGAATAGACAAGGATAGAGGATCAATCGCCGTTTCGAAAAGTGGCACAATTTGAAGAAAGGGTCTGCGGGATGGCCGGGCATGCGCATACGTACTCCCAATGTCAAAATTGGCGGTATATTTAAAAACATTGATTTATTGAGTAAATATACATAAAACATTAATAAAAAGTGTAAAATGTGGTTTATACTGAAATTTATTAATATTTTAATGACTAAATATTGGTAATTTAGTGCTAATGGTGTATTAAAATCTATTTGGTAGAAGACTATTTTTTCTTAGATTGGAATAGGTTAATGTGGAAAAATGTATAGGTATTAATTTTAGGGAAATGAGAACTGAAAATAAAAATCTAAATAGAATTATTTCTTGAAAACTAAACTTTTATTGCGGATTACTTATTTAGCATAAAAAATGGTACTAAATATAAAAGAAGTGTATAATTTTAAGAAATATATGAAAATAGCATGCTCAAACTTACCAACCAAATAAATTTTAGATTTATGTTGATCCTATTTAGTTGAAAGGTATTATAGTCTATAAGTTAATATTACCTACTTATACTAAGAAAAGCGTAGTAGGATTTCAGTTTTCATACGCCACTGTGCTTGGTCCATTTTATTCGATATCTACATACTTGTTTTTTAGGTATGAAGAAGCAGATAAGATTGTAGGTTTTAATTAACAATGAAAATTTAAGTTTCTACATTACTGGATACTTATTTTGAAATAAAATACTTTTGTAAAAGAAGCTCAAAAATGCTCGTTATTGCAGAAAAAAATCTTAATCCTAAACATCCTTTTTCCACAAATTTTCAATATTGACAAAAATAAGTGTACTTTCCTCCTAATACAAATTTATATTTTTTAAGATATTTCATATACCTACCACTGAAAACAATTAATATCGAATGGTTAAATTTTTTCGTAAAATTAATAATAAGTTTGCCTTATGGTACGAACTTAAGTAGACACACTCTATATCTTGGTTTGTACCTTACTGGGTCAGTTATTAAGTTTTTTAAGTGTTTAGGCTTTAGGCCTCTTTATTTTTTCGCTTTAGCATAATTTTTATCACTATTAATACTTTTTAAACTTATCATTTGTCTGAATTTTACAGTTCAAGCAAATTTTTTAAATAGAGAGTGACGCACACAGAAATCCTCTATTGGTTCATTGTGCTTTTACCTCCAGCAAGATATTCATTAAATATATTTTTCGGATGTATATAAAATATTAATGTATATAATGTTTTGTTACATAAATAAATCCTAGATAAAGTGTTAATTTGTTTTTATTTAAAAAAACAACGTAAATAATTTAAAAAATATTTTTTAAAAACCCATAAATTTCCACAAATTTTGTTTCAATAACTTATATCAAACACAGGTCACACGTAAAATCAAATCGAATAAAACACAAAACAAATATACAGCCACAACAATCACAAAACATCAGCCATATTGAACATGTGAAAGTCAAGAGTTTTGACATTTATAACAGCCAATAGCAAGCCGGAAAAACAACCTCCCATGCGCATGACGAGTATTCCCGCTGTGTTAAGTTCATCAAACCGGTGAAAGTTCGCATGATATTTGGCTGATAGTTTTGATTCAGACACAAAAATGTTACGTAAAAGTGCGTACTGAAACAAAAAATTCTAAATAAATCCATACTTTTAACCAAGCACGTCCTTTTACCAACGTTAAGCAAGAATAAAATAAAACTTTGACGAGCTCTTTTGGCTGCTGAACACAATCACCAGTCGCAGGTGTGTACCATTTCTTAATTGGTGGGGGTAAATCAACTGTTTCTCTCCCCTTGTCCATTCTCTTTGATTAAAATGGGACTTGTAAATCGTATATAAAAAGAAGAGTTTTCGCATATTTGTTACTTTTTGGTTACTTCCCTGTATATTTTACCATTTTTGAATTTCTACGACAATTCAAGATAGTAATTTTACATTTTACAAAGAGACATTGTAGTATTGCATCTAGGTGGCTATATTCCTTTATTTATGACTTTAATTTTTAGCCGATCGCAAATAAATTGGTATTGTTAGATTTGTCAAAAAATCCATTATTTCATAAAAGCTTGTTTAAAAGGAGTTGTTATTTGAAAAATAATAGTTAAGCACCAAAATGTCAATTTGCCAAATTATTTTATTGTTATATTTCATAATAGTCACTTAAACTTTACGATTTTATTTTTCTAACATCACCCAAGGTCACTTAATAAATTTGCATCCAATCATGGCGATCTAGATTAAATATTTAAAATAGCACTAAAAAAATCAAGTAGGCTTAAAAACTCTTTAAAATATTACATTTTAATTAACAATTGTCTTGGGAATCAAAGATGTCAAAATATACAGAGTGTTTCATTTAAAAAAATTAAATTGGATCCACTTTCAGTCAAATCTGAAGTGACTGGAAAGTAAAAAATATGCGTAAACTCTACTCTTCCTTTATCATTTTACCCGTATCAAGTTTTATTTTAATAGGTCTAATAGTCTAGAAGTTATGCCTTGTCTAAAAATTTGTTGAGACATGGTATTGGCATTTTTATGGCAGTCACAGTAAATAGTACATTATGGGACGAGTGCAAAATTAGTAATCCGTGCGAGTTGTGAATACTATACTTTTTCTACCCCGATATATTAATATCACTGGAAAACATTTTATAACAACCTTCTTGAGGATGTATATCTATACAAACAATAAATTTAATGTTTCCGATATCTGACATATGATTTTTAAGTCATGGCATACGCGATTTTACAGTCTACTGCAATTTTTTTATCGAATGTGATTGATTTTAATCAGAACTAAAAAACAGTGACCTTGCCTGAAAAGTCATACATACATTAATGGCATGCACATTTAAAGCATCTTTTGACGGCCGTGAATAATAAATGTGGATAATGAGCATGGGTAATGGCTGTAGGCAATTTCCTGTTTAAAATCACATTAATAAAGTATACATTTTTAGGAGTCGGGATTATTGGTTATTTCTATTAAACTTTAAATAAATAAACTGGCATAAATTGGTTAAAAAAGGACATAATATCTAAAAAAAGTTTGTTTTGTTCGGAAACTAAAAGTTGGGTACAAATTCAATTGTAGAAAATGTCATGCTGAATAAACAAGTCTTGAATGCTTACAGTACGATCTATTTAGAAATTCAATTTACCTTTATTTGAATAAAAAAGTTAGAGACATTTAAAGCAAGGCAAAAACAATTTTATTTTGTATACAGAGTTTGCTGAAAACATGATTTTTAGAGTTTTTTTTTAATAAACTGCATTTATTTTTTTTTTTGGCAAAATGTCAATTTTTTTCTTTTTTTAGTAACATCGGCGCTTAAATGCAGACATTATTAGGGACTTTATTTATTTTACAAGAGTATTTAAAAGTATCATGAGACTGATTTTAATGGTACATAATGGAAATTTTTGACTTTTTTAAAACAAATAACGCAAGAATCTATTAAATTGCAACAAATAATATCACAAAATTTTAAAATTTTAATAAAAATATTTCAGCAAAATTGTGAAGTTCAATTAAATGTTCCTTTTTTTTTTATCCCATAAAACTTTAATTTAACTGAGACCTATAAATGCCTTTTTGCTAAGAATAAGCCCTATAAAAGACTTTATGCTAAGAATAAAAAATAGAGGTAGTTTACTCTGAAAAAAATAGATTTTTAAAGTTTTTGTGAACCCTGTACGCAAAATCGATTAGTATCTTTTCATTAAAACATATTTTATTTTCTTTTTCAAAAAATTAAATTTTGGATCCATATATACTCTTTTGTAAACCTCATCCGCAGACAGTCTGCCTTTATAGTTATTTTTTTTTAGATTTAGGTTACTCGCTAACATTTACCTTCTTTTAGCTCTTCTAGTGCAACCAGTGCTAAGTCCAATCCCGTTTCTGAAGCAAGTTGTTGTTGATATGGGACGCCCAGCAACGTGTCTATATCTAAAAGGAAAAATACAAATCAACCAAATTTTTAATTCAAATTTTGTTTAGTTTCTAAATGTAGAAACGGTACGTGATTTTATAGATTTAACAATGGTATTTCATAGTCGGTTTTATATACAATGTGTTTAAAAAATTTTATATTTAAAATTTAAAATGAACTTCACCATTTGCTTTTGTTGTTATACATAATATCTTTTAAATATTGCAATAAAAACAATTATTTTAGTAAAGGTAATTTTGAAAAGTAACAGTTACATGCTAAAACTTAGTTGCTTATTAGTCAGTGAAGACTTCCAGCAACTGTTTAAAGTAACAATTGGCCTTTTTTAAATAAGGTGTGTAAGTATCTAAATCAAATAATAATTTTAGGTTCCGTAAAAGTGATAACATTATTATATACACGGTATGCGGAAAGGTGAAGTTAAAAATGATAAGGGTGAGCCAAATAATGTTAGTATTTTTTGTTTGTCAGCCTCCTTAACTTTATAATACAGATAAAACTGTTTTTTAAAATTTTACTATATTTTATTAATTTTTACTGATTTTCTTATTTCTTACAGTTTGTTGGACTTAAAACGTGATTTAATTAATAATTGTTCAAGATAACTATTTAAATAACGTATACGTTTTTTGTACCTAAATAATAAGGAAAATTAAGAGTCAAAGCAAAATGTTAAATTTGGCATCTGTGTTAAGAATGAATACATTAAATTTAAAAAAATCGTCGCACACTGTATAATTTCGACTTACAGAATAGCCGTTTACGTATGGAAAGAAGCACTAGTTTGGGGATATTTAGTTGCTCAAATATCATTGGTACTGTGGAAATAGTTTAGAAGTTATAATTGAAATAGGTTTTTATACCCACTTTGAACGTCAATATTTTTCCCAACGAAGCGCGGTAAAACTTCTTTTATATGAAGTACTAACATTATTTTGGCTCACTCTATTACATTTATCATTTTTGACCTCACCTTTCCGGATACCCTGTATGTTTAAATAAGATTAATTAAAAAAACTAGTATTTATAATATAAGTCTTTGAGAAAGTGACCTCTCTAACATAATTTATTTGTGTTTTATCATAGATAAACAAATGGTATACATTTTTTTTAACCTTGTAAAAAAATATTTTTACCTTCTAAATCTTTTCGGATGGCTTCAATCGTAATATCTGTGGAAGATGTGGCAACAAAAGAAATTTGCATGTGTGAATTTCTTATGAATGTATTCACATCATCATAAATTATAGCAGCTGAAACTGGAGCTTTGTTAATAGATCTGGATATTTGTTCATTGCTTGCCAAAATCAGAATAATTGGACATCTTAAACATATTAATAAAACATCTTATTAATTTTACAACATTAAAAAATTAATCCCTGGGCCAGTAATAAGATTTATATCATGATAACATAATATAATCAAAACACTTTTAAAACCGTTTTAGGGAGGTTCCTTTTGACGAGTCTACCACGAAAATTCATACCGCCATATATGGAAGCGGCGCTTTAACCCAGCCTGTCAGTGTCAAATGTTTCGGCTGTTGAACTGGGCGAACGCGTCACTTTTTTTTGTTGGACAAGTTAACACATGCAATTTTTAAACATTGTGTCAAAGATCGTAAGGGTTACAGTTACGAAATCCGCCCAATCTGCCAAAAACCTGTCTAATGGTTTCGTGACTGTAACACTTACGATTTTTGGCACAATGTTTAAAAAGTGCATGTAAAACATTCTGGTTAACATGACCGACACAAAAATGACATGTCGATATGAGGCGGTATAAATATTCCTGGTAAACTAGTCAAAAGTAACCCCCTAAGAAGATATTAAGAGTGTTATTATCATGCCAATTTTATGACTGGTCCTGGCACAAAATATTTCATTAATTCCATAAAACTTTCATATACTGTGTGGTGTAGTCGCCGAGCGGAACATATAAAATCCCGTATTTATAGGGGGTTAATTATTGGCTCCCCTGTACATTTACAAAAACGTGAGATAACTTTTTGAAAAGATCAATCTGACAAATACTTGTACCCAGTTTTAAAAATGTTAATAAGCTAATCTTAAATTATTTATTTAAATGTAGTTGCAAAATCACAAAATTTAAGGTTCAGGTAAAACCAAACAGGCACTTGGAAGCAATACCGAAAACAGTAATTTTGAAACTACATTTAAATAGATAATTCAATATTTGCTCATTAAACATTTTTGAAACTTGGCACGAGGGTTTGTCATTTTGATATCTTTAAAAAGTTATCTTACATTTTTTCCTGTAAAATGTACACGGGAGCCAATAATCATCCCCCTTAAAATTTACACAGGATTTTCCATGTTCCGCCCGGCAATGCACCAGCTGGTAGATATCCTTAACTTTTGAACTATTAAGAGGTATTAAATAAATAACATTGTTTAAAAATCTGAAGAAACATAAAAATATTAAAAAATAAAATAGATATTTACGTGTTTCCAAGCATTTTACCAATAATAAATATTTTTCTTGGCTGATCCCGGCTGATCAAAATAAAATATATATATTTATTTTACAGTTTTCCTGTGAAAATCTGTACGTTATAGTGGAAAAGGGTAAGTGTGTAGAAAGTTGCGGCACAATGGTTTTTTGGGACGCCGATCACGAATCTGAAAGAACTTAAATCCATTATCAAAGTTAAAAATCAACCTAACTTTATTTTCACCTTATTTTTCCCTCTCCACACAATATTAAATAAGGTGAGCGGGACGTCCCGGACTTACTCGATACTATTTTTTCCCTTTTATACCTTTTTTTTTAAATTTCCTAACCTGAAAGGCCCAAAGATGAAAAGGTAGTTTGTTTTTAAAAGCATCTTGCAGCACTTCTGAAATTTTATAAAAGCACCATAATAAAAATTGTTAAAATATTTAATTAAAGTACTAACAATAGTAATGGTAAAATCAAATTTAGATAAAAAAATTAGGTTTGTATTTATTTGTGCTATGTCTATTTGCTGGTTAAAAAATGTATAAAGGTATATTTTAAAACACCATTTTTCGACGTATTTTACAATTTTTTTTTAAATTAAATGGCATAGCTTTACTTTCATACGCAGCAAATTATGGTTGATGCGCCGGGGCAGTGCATGTATGGCTTGCTGCGTCTTTAAAGAAAACCTGCGCAATTTATTTAATAAATTGTGTAATAGGTATACATAGAAAACAGGGGTTTAAAAAAAAGCAAATATTGGGAGCCACTTTAGCTTTAAATCAAGAATTGTATGCAAATAGAAGGAGGAGTATAGTAAAAAAAAGGTTCGTATAAATTTTAACTTTTATGATGGATATCCTAAGAAAAAGACGTATCCGAAAAAAAAATCAGATTTGTAATCAGCGCCCCAAAAACCCTGTATACCAAATTACGACAATATCGGAGTTGCCGCAACCTTCTAGACAATTATACCTACTTCGAAAAGTTTTTCATTTGGTAGGAACTTTCAAAGAAACACTGTAGAGTATTAAATAAACGTATTTTCCAGCTTATCACCCTGATAGGTACTATAATTATTATTTCGGAGTAAGTTAAGGGTACTTACAAAAGCAGTAAAAGAAGAATATGCAACAGACAACCTAAAGCGTTTTCAGTCCATCGTTCGGCACTGTCAAGGGAGTCGTTTAAAATCTCCTCGTTCAAACGCCGGATGTTTGTCGGAAAGCAAAAGGAAACCGTAACTCCCATTGGGAGACATAGAGAGAGCATCGCCCAAAATATAATCCAGACGACAACCAGTATTTCCAACTTTACAACCTAAAACAGAAATGTTACCCTTATTTATCGGGCATCGTGGACCGAAAAAAGACGTTTAGGGTCAGTGATTTAAAGAAGTTAAATAAAACTTTAAATTGTACAACGCGCGCATATATATTTTTTATAAGTGTTTAAAAGTGTTTTGGGGTGTATTACATCTGAAAATGCGGACTTTTTAAAATTACTACTTTTAGCAGCGCTTTTTTTTAATAATAACTATTTTTTTTCTCTTGCATTTACATTCCTAAGGTAATGGCACAAGAATAAATATATTAACCAGAAGGATATCTCTTTTACCTTGAGCGGCGCAGGCTGTGACCTTCGAGGGCTACTAAATCGAAATTCTAAACCGAAATTGCCAGTGCAGTAGTGAAAGGCGAAGCAACGACTCGGTAACGGTCAATGTATATATATACTAAACTCATCAAACACATCAGGCTGTAAAAAATATAATCTGGCTTTCCGGGGTCTTGACTTTTAATTGGACTTCTTAAATGAGGCTTTGTCAATGTTTGAAAATTTGAAAGTATTTAATGATCTAAATGAAGATGTTACGAAAAAAATGAAATTTATTACTGGTTTTAAAATTAGTATTAATTCTATTATCAATTTATGGAATTTTATTCAAACAAAAAAGCTCATTTTCTTTTTACTAGACGACTAAATCAGGATCCATTGGAAATTTTTTTGCATTATAAGACAGCAAAATACAAATTGCGTCAATCCAACTGCAAGACAATTCCAAACAAGTTTTAGAAAAGTTTTTGTGTCAGATTGCTTAACTCTGGCACAGAAAACTGTGAAAATGATATGAATAATTTGCTTCTAAGAGTATCCGATGTAATTAAACAGAATGATAATTTTCCTATTATTAAACCTCCAACAGTGTCAGAAAGAGCGGATATACCAATTATTATTGACACAAGTTACCAAAAAGATACACTGCTAGAAACTAATTTCGTAAGATATTTTGCTGGATATCTAATTAAAAAATGTTTAGCTGTACATTCTTGCGAAATTTGTGAGGCATATTCAAAGGCATATCAAGATCTAGATGAAACGACTTTGTTTTGTTACCATAAAGCATATAAAAATGCTAATTTAGACGTATTTGGAAATTTGAATATGCCTCACAATGACTTCGTAAAGTTTATTTCATTATTAGAAACTTTATTTCAAATAAATTTTGAAAGTATTGTAATACAAAAAAAAAATAATTCAAAAGTTTGAAAATATCTGCAAAAATACTAGTTTTTTACATCCTTGTGAAAATTTTCCAATTAATTATTTAATTAAATTATTTGGTAGAGTTAGATTATTCCATACACTCAAATGTATAAACAAGAATTTTAAAAATGGTAAAAATAGAAAAAATGTCATATGGAAAAATAAATAGACACTTGTGTAAATTATACAATACATATTTTAAAAAACTGAAGCGTATCCAGAGTAAATATTATGATAGAAATGTCAATTGCCCAACGATTTTATTATTTGTCTGATCAATACCCCAGATTGATGAGAAGATTGGTGCGATCTGGTAGCTAGGACTTACCGAATTATTTTTAGCTTTTAGTACAATAAAACCGTTTAACATAAAAAGTTTTTTTACATAATTTATTTTCAAGTTTTTAGTTTTGTTGTTAGTTGGTACTTCTCATTCTATTGAGTTCGCCTTACTATAACTAACCAGAACTAACCAACGATTCTATATTGAAGTAGTTGTGGAAAATATGTAATTCGCCATTTTGCAGCAGCGTCCATCTTGAATTTTATTTTTTTTATAGTGAGCTCTATTCTACCAACCAAGCCCTTTCATTTGATACTCATATTGAGGTAGTTGTGAGAAAAAATATGTAATCCGCCATTTTGTGGCGGCGGCCATTTTGGATTTTAATTTTTTTATGGTGGGTTCTATTCTACCAATCAAGCCCTTCCATTTGATACCCATATTGAGGTATTTGTGAAAAAAAATGTAATCCGCCATTTTGTGGTGGCGGCCATCTTGATTTTTTTTTATAGTGAGCTCTATTCTACCAACCAAACCCTTTCATTTGATACCCATATTGAGGTAGTTGTGAGAAAAATATGTAATCCGCCGTTTTGTGGCGGCGGCCATTTGGATTTTAATATTTTTATAGTGGGTTCTATTCTACCAATCAAGCCCTTCCATTTGATACCCATATTGAGGTATTTGTGAAAAAAATATATAATCCGCCATTTTGTGGCGGCGGCCATCTTGGATTTTTTTTTCATAGTGGGTTCTATTCTACCAATAAAGCCCTTTAATTTGATACCCGTATTGAGGTTGTAGTAAAGTAATATGTAATCCGCCATTTTTTATCGGCGGCCATGTTGGATTTACAATCATAAAGAATATGTTATATTGTATTGTCATCAAGACTAAGAAAGTGTACCAAATTTCAGATCGATCGGTCGTCAGGAAGGGGGTCAAATTTCAATTACTAGATTTGACCCAAAAAATAATTCCAAATAAATAACAAACAGGTCAAGTAAAACCGTTTAAAAATAGTTTTTTACATCCTTGTGAACAATTTCCAATTAGTTATTTAATTAAATGGTTTGTTACAGTTAGACTATTCCATACCCTCAAATGGATAAATAGAAACATCAAAAATATGAAAAATAATAATAATTATTAATATATCTCAATACGACATATTATTAAAGCATCTGTTTTATTTGATTGCATAGATGTTATAAAATGCATTATAATAATATTAAAATATATTTTTAAGAGATAGGCGCCTAAACATGTTAATTTCTTAGGTACGCTCATGAAACGCCTGCAAAATATGCAGTTCGAGGTCATGAGACGCGCTAGGAGACATCAAAGAAGCCGCCTTCGAGATATCCTTCTGGTTAATATATTTATTCTTGTGGTAATGGTGTGTTATTAAATTTAAAAAGTATTTGGTGTTACAATAGGCTAATTTTTTAAGGGCAAATAATTTTTTTAGTATTTTATTTAAATAATTTCTTTTACTTATAGATAATTGATAATTAAAAAAATATATACAGGATTTTACAGAATGTTGTTAAGAAAACCTAAAAATACTTTAATAGTTTATTCTACAATTTATTTACGATCTTTAAATTTGCCCTCGATACTATTTTTTCTCTTTTATACCTTTTTTTTAATTTCCTTACCTGAAAGGCCCAAAGATGAAAAGGTAGTTTGTTTTTAAAAGCATCCTGCAGCACTTCTAAAAAATAATAAAAGCATTTAAAAAGTGCTAAAAATAGTAATGCTAATTTCAACGAAAATTAAATAATTAAATTAGGTTTTTATTTGTGCTATGCCTTCCTGCTGGTTTAAAAATGTATAAAGTTATATTTAAATTTCAAAAAAACAATATATATGTCTATATATATATATATATATATATATATATATATATATATATATATATATATATATATATATATATATATATATATATATATAAATTTAAAGAAAAAAAAGTTTTATTTAACATATGGTGACATATTATGTTAGCATAACCGCTTAATTGACGTTTAATTAGAAGTATTACAATAATTTAGACATGTTTATTTTATACAAGAGGTTTTTTAATTTGATTTTAAATACATTATTTTAAAAATAAACCCTTAATTAAACACTGAATTGTATCCGCAGTTGGTTTCTTGTGAAACATTTTTTAAATATTAATACTAAATAGGAAAAATTGCTTTTTAATGTTTCAATAATTATTAGAGCATTACTCTACAATTGTTTCGCCTTTCTAGGGCTTCATCAAGAGTACTTCGTATACTAAATTTAAAAAAGAGAAATATTTACAAACAGAACCATTTAACACGTTTTTCCCAAAAGGTCTATAAAATATTATTAGGGGTTTTATTATGCGGCCCAGATGTGGTAATAAATTTATTTATAATTGGCATAGCTGCGAAATTTATTTGATCATTGGTAGAAAGAGTTGTATTGTCTATAAGTGATTTTTTAATTTCTAGTTGTTCATATAAATTTAATTTTTTACCTTTGTTTTCTCTATGGAGTAGTTTAACATTATTAAGATCTATGAAGTGGTTTTGTTCTATACAGTGTGTTGAAATGCCTGTGTTTTTTAAACCATTTAAAATTGATGTTTTGTGTTATTCTGTTTTTTATGCTCCTTCCACTTTGACCAATATATTCCGCATTACAGTCTGCGCAATTAACTTTATAAACCCCTGACATATCTAATTTTTCTGTTTTGTCTTTATTGTTAACTAATAATCTACCTAGGTTACTCTTATTTACAGACACAGTTTTACAGCCTAACTTATCTAGCCTATTGGATACATTATTGCTGATCCTTGGTATATAATTAATAAACTTAAAATTATTGTTTTTAGGTTCTGTAATACTATAAAACTCTTTAGCAATTAACTTTTGTTTTTTCTTTGTTAACAATTTATCAATAAGTGATTCTTTATATCCGTTGTTTCTTGCTATTTGTTTAATAATGCCGAGTTCTTTGTTAAAATTTGATTGACTTAATGGGAAAGTGACAAGTCTGTGAATTAAACTATGAAAAGAAGATAATTTTATTTTCCATGATTGGTTCGATGCGTAATTTATTACCGTGTCTGTCGTCGTTGGTTTTCTGTAAATATCGAATTCAATGTGGTTGTCAATATTTTTAATGTTTATATCCAAAAAATTATCTCATTTTCATTTCCTTTTTCCATAGTGAACTGAATGTTGCTATTTATTGAGTTTAGAAAATTTAAAAACTTATCTAAATTTCTCTCTGTACTATTCCAAATGCAAAAACATCGTCTACATATCTTATTCAAAAACACGGTAATAAATTACGCATCGAACCAATCATGGAAAGTAAAATTATCTTCTTTTCATAGTTTAATTCACAGACTTGTCACTTTCCCATTAAATGTATAGAACAAAACCACTTCATAGATCTTAATAATGTTAAACTACTCCATAGAGAAAACAAAGGTAAAAAATTAAATTTATATGAACAACTAGAAATTAAAAAATCATTTATAGACAATACAACTCTTTCTACCAATGATTAAATAAATTTCGCAGCTATGCCAATTATAAATAAATTTATTACCACATCTGGGCATGCATAATAAAACCCCTAATAATATTTTATAGAACTTTTTGGGAAAAACGTGTTTAATGGTTCTGTTTGTAAATATTTCTCTTTTTTAAATTTAGTATACGAAGTACTCTTGATGAAGCCCTAGAAAGGCGAAACAATTGTAGAGTAATGCTCTAATAATTATTGAAACATTAAAAAGCATTTTTTCCTATTTAGTATTAATACCTTAATTAAACATTTATTACATATAATAGGTAGAAGGCGTTAAAGAATAAAAACATTAATAATATAAAGGTTTCTTAAAAAATCAAGGCAGATTTAAATTTTTGCCCCGCTCTATATTATGACAAAACACCAACTTATCAATGAGCAAATATTATTATAAAAACTAAAAACAAACTAAAGTATTGCATTTCCGAAATCATTACCTAGGTTACCTGAAATAAGACCGTCTATTTTAGCCTAAGGAAAGTGTGGTTGCTGTTGTTGTATGTAAGGTTCTTTGAAAAAGTAAAGTATAAGGAAATATAAAATCTTTTACCCGATCGGTTTAATATTTTATTATAACCTAAACGGTACATGCACGTGCCTTTGATATAAGCAATAGGACTGATTCTCTGTGGATTTAACCCAATGTAAGAAAAACGAGAGAATGTTAAAACAGGATCTTACAGTATTTTTTTTTTTTTTGGTAAAGCTAGAGCCTTACAATTTAAATTTATATTGGAAAGATATTTAGGCCTTTTTAAACATATACATAGTAACGTCACGTATGTTGAAACGAATTAATTTATACGTCATTCTTTGTAAATACAGTGCATTTTAATTGAGCCACCCTGTATTATTCTGTTATATCCATTAACCCAATTTTAAAAAAAAAGTGTGTTTACTTTTTAAATAGTATTTTGAAATGATTTTACAACATTATTTTAACAATTTAGTTTTGTATTTTCTCTGTTCTAGCAGATTAAGAATTGTGGATTTTTTTGTCAAAAAATTGTTTTTTTTTGGTTTAAATTAAAAACAAAAAAATTAAGTCATTTTATTAACATCTGGTAATTTTTAATAAAAATTATAAATATAAAATTTTGTTTAGTCACCAAGATATTTGTTCTGGGAATTTTAATTAAAATTCTTTTATGTTTATTAAGTTTCAAATAATAAGAGAACCTATAAATTGTATTTATTAGAATGTTTATTAGATATCTAAACTAATAAAAAAACGTAAATAATTATTAGTTCCCCTTATTCATTTTAATTTTCGTTGCTTTCAAAGAAAAACTGCTTCTTAGGATTTAAATTAAAGTTAAAATTTAATAAAATAATAATTTGTAATTCCACGAAAAGTAATTCAGTTATACCTATAATGGGTTTTATTAGAAAATCATTTTGAAAAGATTTTTTGTATTTTCTACGGTAATTACTCAATAAATTTTTATTTTTAATATAATTTAGAAAAAAATTGTAATTATTAATGGTAAAATAGTAAATTGTGGTTTTTTGTTTAAAATTTCGCGTAAATATAAAGTGTATTGTGTTGCTGGATTAAAAATTAAATTACGAGTTTATTAGTAATCCATTAACTCGCAAATTCTTAGGTACTTAGAAAAATATAAAATTTTATATGACAGGCAATACGGATTTCCTCACAAGAGATCTACAGCAGATCTTCTTTCCTTCGTTTCACACAACTGGAACAAGTCTCTTGAGTTTCTAGGTAAGTCCCAGATCGTCGCTCTTGATATATCTAAAGCTTTCGACCAAGTCTGGCATGGCGCACTTCTTAATAAACTTCCCTCCTACGGTCTTCCACCTAAACTCTGCTCTTGGCTCTCCAGTTATCTTTCTAATCGACGTATATCAGTTATTGTTGATGGCCACTCTTCAAGCTTTCACGAAATTAATGCTGGAGTGCCTCAGAGTTCAGTTAACAACTTTGTTTCTTCTTCACATCAACGACCTTCTTTCTTCCACAACCAATCCCATTCATAGTTATGCTGACGATAGTACCCTTCACTCCACTTTTCAGGTTCCCAAACCAATCTCTCAACCCGACTTGGAAAGCAAACGTATGGCGATGCAGATATCTCTTTCACAGGATCTCAATTTGATATTGGATTGGGGCGCCAAAAACCTCGTTCAATTTAATGCATCCAAAACACAATCGTGTTCCTTGTCGCGGAAAAAATCATCCAACACTCATCCTTTGCTTATGAGTGGCCAGGTTTTGCAGAGCGGGGACACATTTAACCTTGTGGGCATCACATTTGACAATAACCTTAACTGGCATAAACACATTGTATCTATAGCCACCGCGGCTTCAAAAAGCTTGGATTTCTTTTCCGAGACAAAAAGTATTTTTCTCCTTCCAATTTATACACTTTGTATGTGTCCCAAATTCGACCCTCTCTGGAATATTGTTCTCATGTCTGGGGAATGGCATCCCCTACAACCCTCAGTATTCTTGATGCTATTCAAAGAAGGGCTGTTCGTCTTATTAATGATCCTTTACTTACTCAAAGACTTCCTTCTCTTGCCCATCGTCGAGCTGTGGGAGATCTATCGCTCTTCTATAGATACTTTTGCGGCTTCTGCTCCGACGAATTTTCCAGTATAGTCCCTCCTCTTGCAGTTTCCAACAGAGAAACTCGTGGTGCCGCGCGTATGCATCCCCATACAGTTCAATTGGACAGGCCCCGAAGTTCCCATTTCGTTCGTTCTTTTATCCCTAGAGTTTCTAGACTGTGGAACCTGATGCCATCGGAGGTCTTTCCTTCCCCCAAATCTTCAAGTTTTTAAGTCCCGTGTTAACAAACTTCCTCTTACCTTGCTTAAGACACCCACGGTACGTTAGTATTTAGGCTTTTAGCCTTCGTGGATTGTCCAAAGATAAAAAAAAAAATTAATTACGAGTTTATGTGATTGATGAAACTTATCATTCCACCTTTAAAAAAACAAACAATAATTATAGACAGTCCCAAGATAAAAGAAAAATAGGTCAGATATTTAAATTAATTATTAGATGTGACATAATTTACTTAATAATCAGTAATTAAATTAAATTTTTACTTTAACTGGATGAATTATGTCTCTAAAAGTTTCTTTTTTCTAACTGTTTTTATGTTAATGCATTTAAATTTTAAAAGATAAATTAAAGAACTAGCGCCTATTTAATCGGTTAAATTAATGACGGCACTGGTAAAATTAAATTTCTTTAAAGAATATTTTTGACTGGACATTTTTTAAAGTTGTTACTGGGGGAGTAGTTGTGTAGTTTTTACTTCAGATTATTTTATATAAAAAAATCTTTAGATATACCAAAAAACTGGATTCAGTTACGTCCAAACTGCAATTTTTAAGGTAATTTTTACAAAAATTTAGATAATGCACTCCGTAAAATGACACAAGCTTGTAGCTAAGTGGTCCATTACTTTTTGTTAAACTGTACTATTTGAAACGTTACAAACAAAATTGATATTTAGTTTTGATTTGGCAACGTTGTATTTGCACCACTTATAGATTTATTGTAGACTGAATCGTTATTCGTTATAGAGTATACAGTATAGGTCAATCCGTAAATACACGGTGTTTTGTATTTAAATTTTTATTCATTTAAATTTACCTTGTTAATATTATCCATATTTGCTTACAGTGTTGCCTAGTTGCTTCTGTCCGACTCGTTATCTATACTTTCGTACGAATTCTTAAACCTTAAACTGTCTTTTACTAATAATTAAATGGTAAAAAATGTTTATATATTTTTTTAACTTAAAACAAATCGATTAAAAGACGGGAGTTGTTATTTCTTTTAAGTATATATTTTATATTCTAAAAATTCTAAATAAATCCATACTTTTAACCAAGCACGTCCTTTTTACCAACGTTAAGCAAGAATAAAATAAAACTTTGACGAGCTCTTTTGGTCGCTGAACACAATCACCAGTTGCAGGTGTGTGCCATTTCTTAATTGGTGGGGGTAAATCAACTGTTTCTCTCCCCTTGTCAATTCTCTTTGATACAGAACTACAAAGAGCATATACCATCTATGTTAAATATTTAATTTTTAATTAAATCTATCTTAGATTCTAAGTAGTTAATGGACTTTTAAAGGTAAGTTATTGTGTTATAATATATTTATTACGTACACCTAAATTATATTTTTTTACTACTAATAAAATATGCCGTTTTTTATTATTGTTATCATAACAATAAAGAAGTAGGTACTACGTAAAGTCCTAAAAACGTTACTTTTTAACATTTTAAAGTTTTTTTTCACTTTTATTTAGTGATTTGTTTTAATGCATCCTCGACTTAATTTTAAAACTCTGATATGCAAACCAAAAGATTAAGTTAACATAAATTCCCATATTACTTTTTATAGTTAATGTGTCACTTAATTTAAAATGTTTCAGTTTGTGGATAAATTTCATAGAAACTATACAAATACTATAACAAAAAAATTCATGTGGGTACTGAACCTTTAACGTCACACAATCATTGTGAATAAAGGTCTGCCCACACATAACCGCAAGAAGCCTGCAGCTGTGCTTCTCGCTGGTGAAATGGGGATACTACTTAAGCTAGCAGAATCACACTTTTATTTTGAATTCTATTTAGGTTTATATTTTTAGGCTTTTTTAGGCTTTTTAGGCTATTTTATTACCCTATTTTAATTTTTTTGCTTCTCGTTTTTTTAAAAAAATCGGTGGTTCTGCTAGCTTAAGCTTAAGCTGGTGATTACTTCAGCAGCATATTTTTACTGTTTTAGTACTCAGCCGCTGGGTAAGAGCGGTGTCAAAATTGTCAAATTTAACCAATAGAGTGGCTTTATTTTGATAGTTTTGTTACTCCGCTTTCCAATTAGGGCGGCTGAGTACTCCTGACTGCGCCTATGATTTAAAAAGATACCCATTTTCGGTGATGAATACATTTAGGTACTCGCTTAGAATCGAGTATGAGAATTACTGCGCGCAATGCCGAAATGTAGTTTCAAATAAATAAATCAAGTTACACCAAAAATTTTTTGAAAGTTTTAAAAAATTTCATGCAAATAGAAAAGTTCTAAATGTAGATACAACTACAACCAAAGTCCCATAAGGATTTTGGTATTGTTTCTAAGAAAATTGAAGAATAATTGCATAGTGACTAAGAATCAATTCAATCTACTATGATTTTTTTATAAGGTAGGTAATTGTTAAAGTATTAGAACTAAGGAATCTTGGTTCTTGAGTTTGGACTGCGTCAAAGTCAAATTGTTTACTGACGTTCCGCCATTGATTGCTTAAGGCACCTTTGGGAATCTTTGCTCTGCGAGATGGCAGCATTGGCTTTGTAAGACAGACTTATTTCTAATGATTGACTCTGTCGACTGGTGACTGGTCACAATAATAAACTATGTTATTTTTCTCTATTTAAATGGCTTAAAGATCATTATTACACAAACCAAAAATTTAAAAACGTTGATTTGAGCTTAGATTAAGCCAAGCAAACCATCAATATTTCCATTAATAAAACATTTTTATATTTTTAAGGGCACAAAAGTACTTTAAAATTTTTCGAACTAATCTGCCCCATTTTCATCTAAAATTGTGAATCCTGGGTCGGTATGGTTACGTGTGCATGAAGGCTATAAGCATAAATACTAACGTACCTCAGGTGTCTTAAGCGAGGTAAGAGCAAGTTTGTTAACACGGGACATAAAAACTTAAAGATTTGGATGAGAAGGAAAGACCTCCGCTGGCCGCAGATTGCACATTCCTAGAAACTCTAGGGATAAGAGAGCGAACAAAGTAGGAGGTTCGGGGCCTGTCCAGTTGAACCGTATAGGGATGCATACGTGCGACACCACGATTTTTTTTTTTTGGATTGTCTATGCTTTTAATGGACTGCTCTGAATGGATTGCCAATGGTTATGAGTGTAAGTAAAAATCATCCCCTTACGTTTCGTTCCGTAGTTAGGAAACACCCTGTATTTAATTCTGCGTTTTTTTATTAATTCTTTATATAAGCTTATTGAGCCAAGTCAGTCTGTTAGACAAATATGTATTATAAAAGGGTTTTATGACTTTTGACCCATCCCGAAAAACCCTGATAAAATATTTATTGAAAAAAGTTTGATATGAGCTTTGGGTGACTTAACTGCCGGATTTATGTTGTAAGTAGGTATGCACGAGGAAACATACCCCAATTGTGAATAACATGTTCCACGTTTATGAAATTTCTTTTATCAGCTTTTTTATTCATAAAAGTGAGGTTAGTAAACAGAGTATCTAAATACTTGCCTTTTATATTATTGGCACACAGATAAATTGCGGATTCTTGATGCCTAAATATTGTAATTTAACCGAACATACCTATGTTTAAAAATACTTAATAGCCATATTTTGTGATTGTCTAGAATTTTGGGTTTGGTTGAGTAATAACAATTAAGAATGTTGTAAAGACGGTCTAATAATAATAAAATTATTAATTATTAATAACATATAGTCAAAAAGGCACAAGGTGACGTGAAGAAAATGACAAAATATTAATTTTATGGAACCTTAAAAATATCGATAGCTACATCTCAAATTTAAAATGTAAAAATCTCTTATTATTCTACAGCTCTTCGGTAATAAAACATTTATTACTTAGTCCTTACCTCTCCTTTATAATTTAAATAAAAATCGTGGAGATGTAAAATGTGCAACCTAATTCTATTTTCCACATCGGAATAAAAATACAGAAAGGCCATTTAAAACGAAAAGAGCTGGGCGCTCCAGGTTATTTAAGGAAAAACGCTAATACCCGTTAATTTTTGATTTTAGGGGAAACATCTTTTGCTACTGTCACTACTGAACTGCAACGGTATGGCAGGGGTGAGACTCACCCATGGGCGTAGTCAGGTACCGACAGGGAGCGAGCAGCTGCCCTCCCCTAGCCATGGACAAAATTAATACAATATTTTGTAGATGGTAAATTATAAGATATATTTAAGGACTTCACAACGATAAATACAATAAAAATATACAGGGTGTTTTCTGAATTGCGGCAAAAAATTAAAGGAACATAAGTATTTAAAAAAATAAAAGTTTTTATGAACATAGGTCCGGAAATGCATTGATTCCAAGATAAAGGATGTTAAACTTAAAAAAGTATTTTATTTATATTTTAAATAATTCTTTACCTATTTTAATAAAATTTGATAGTGTTGTAGTATAGAATGGCTAATTTAGCCAGTGGTGTCTGGAGCGGCACTTAAACAAGCACTTCTGACAAAATTGTGTTTCACTGATATCATAAATTAAAACTTTAACCAAGTAGTCACGGCAAAAAATAATAAAATCGTTACATCTATTTTTTTGTAACCCCTTGGTCAAAATTAACATAAAGTAGCAAATAAAGTGCCATAGTACTTAAAATGATATCTCGTATGCAAATAAATAAAAGTATAACTGGTGTGCCATTTTAATTAATAGGGTTAGGGTCGTTTCCGGCCATACCGAAAGTATAAAAACAATTAAATTCATGAAGTACCTATTACACATTTAAGTGATATACCTAGGTACCAAATTTATTTTAATATTTTAAAAATAAAAAATTACAGGGGCTAAAGACAACAGGCATTTAAAGTAGATTTTCTCAAAACTACTGGACCGATTTTAAAAACTAAAATCTATTGAAAAGAGAACTTAAAAACCCTTTAAGGTAAGATACCATTTTTTTTTCTTATCCGATTTTATCTTTTGAAGTTTGTGTTAGTGGGTAAGGGGATAACCTTGAACAAAAAAATTGACACAAAAATGTGTCCCCTTAAAAGTAAAAATTGGCGTGTTACAGTACTTTTTTAAATGTCAAAATAACGTAATTATGGGGGTGGTTTGTTTTTATTAAAATGCACTGTATATTAAGCGGAAGTGCGACTCACCATTAAAATTTAAGGGTAAGTTACACCCTCTTCAGAAAGATTATTTGATGTCTAGTTTTAAAGATCGTTAAACCCTAATCATAATTTCTTAGTTTAGTGTAACTTGCTCTTACAGATAGTTTATTATAAAAAAATAAAATTTTGGCAAGCTGTCATATAAACGAAAATAATAGCAGATACTTTAATCTTGACAGCTGTAATCAGGATTAGAAGACCTTTAAAATAAGGTATCGTTCGAGATTTTAGGGGCAAGTCACATCTCTGCTAGACTGTTGCAGTTCAGGGGGTAAAAGTACCAAAAAAATTTGTCAAAAATTAACAGGTCCGAGGGTTTTCCTATATGACAAAGAGTGTCACAAATAGGCTCTGTTTCGTCTTTAAAATGACCACCCTGTATACAGTGTGTATACGTAAGTTGGCGTCATATGGAAAACTTTTATTATTGATTTTACGAAAAAAATTCTTTATAAAAATTTCTGCATGGTCTAAAACCTAAAAATATCAAACTGAATCAGTCTACTACGAGGTTTGGCCAAAAATTTAATTTTTGCTTAAGAGTAAAGTAACTGTATTTTTACTAATATTAAAAATTGTGAGAAGATCTTTAAAATTAAAAATTACTTTCTAATATTCAATTTTATTTATTAACAAATATATATATATATATATATATATATATATATATATATATAAATATATATATATATATATATATATATATATATATATATATATATATATATATATATATATATATATATATATATATATATATATATATATATATATATATATATATATATATATATATAACAACCAACCATGGTAGCCGAATTCTTACAGATTATTATTTCTTTATTTATTTTTTTACCTGTCATTGATGAGCCATATGCCCAAAGAATTCTACCTTTTATTAATATATATATATATATATATATATATATATATATATATATATATATATATATATATATATATATATTTCTTTTCAGCGAAAATGGTAAAAATTTAGGTTTGTACATTAGTGCACAATTATTTATAATTATAAATGTTTATAATAGTTTTAAAAAACGTTTTAAATTTATTGTAATCGAAACAAGAAGAATGAACAATGCACTAATGTACAAACTTAATTTTTTCGATTTTCGCAGAAAAAAATAGAAATAAACAAAATTGCATATTTAAAAGTGATTTTTATTTCTAAACATTATTTTTTCTTTTATAACAATTTGCGATATTAACAAAAATAAAGGTACTTTACTCTTAGGCAAAAATTAAATTTTTTGGCAAGCCTCATAGATGACTGACACAATTTGATATCTGATATTCTTAATAAATATACATTTTTAGAGAGGATTGTATTCTGGGTTTTGGACCATGCTTAACTTTTTACATAATACATTACATACATTTTTCGTAAAATTAATAATAAAAACTTTCTCATATGACGCCAACCTACGTAGACACACTGTATGTTTTTTTACAAATGATAAAATATTTGTAGTGTGTATTTTTAACCGACATAGACAAAAAAATGCAAATAATATTTTTGTTTTAAAAATAAACTTATTTATTCTCCTAAATTTTACCCTAAACATTTTTTTTGTTAGCAGAAAGAACAAACCATGACTAAAAATAAAAAAAAGCTAGTAAAATATTGGTGGTTAGTGTAATATTTAATTATTTTATTTAAATTGAATTAAATAACTCAAAATATGACGCCTAATAAAAAATAGTTAACTATACTTTGTTTTAGAAATAATTTGGTATAGTTTTTAAACAGCTTTGTAAAATTAATCGGTTGTATTTTTTGTTCTTTAAAAAAATAATGAATTAACAAGTCATAGTGATAATGTTTGGTATTCTCAATGGTACACTCGAGAGGTAAGACTTTATTTTAACGCGATTTAAATTACAATTATACTATATTATATTACTAAAACAAAAAATAGGTTATCACTTTATTTTTTTATTATTTTTCGTTTTTAATTCCAAAATATTACTTATTTCGCTAAATTTTTATAAATGTAAATATTTGGTACTCTACCCAGCAAACACTATTTGCCGGCAATGTACATTTTTCATATTGGCATTGATGGTAAAGAATTGGCAATTGCGGCAATATTATGCCAACATCTTATACGCATTAAAAAGTCAACCCTAAATAAACACTTATTTGCCAATAAATTTTACATGCAGGCGAATTGCCGGCAAGCATACAAAAATGGCGGCATATCAATCCTGATTAAATAAAGCACGCGTTTTGGTTGCAGGCAAATAAATATTGGATTTTTGAAAGGCAAACCTTCAACGCATATTCATACTTTTTAAACCATATTATTAACATTGATATTTAACTAACATTAAAGCAATTTTTTTGATCTGTTTTATTTATAATGGCAGCTTAACAACATTATTTTATGTTTTTTACATTATTTAAAGGAAATGGCCTTTTCATAACATTTTATTGTTAAAAATCATGCAAATTAAAATTAGGTCAAACAAAATGTTTATTATGTATTTTGGAGTGAATAAAAATAAAATGATGGTAAAATTAGCTACGTTAATTTCGACCGAAGGTGACCGCTTTGTGCATTTGTTTTCTACGTGGTTTTCTAGCTTTTTAGTTTCTTATTTAAAGAAAAGAGTTTCTTAATAGACATAATTAAATGTATTCATTACCTAATAAGTGTGTGTTTTGTGATTAATTGGTGATGGCTAGTCGAGAACGCAAGATATTCAAGTAGACTGTTAGAGCTGTAAACATTTTGTTTAAAACTTTATTAAAAGTTTTAAAGACGTGTTACTAAAAAATATTATATATATTTAATAATTTTTTTGACATACCGATAGATGGCGTAATGGACAATAAACTACTACGTTTCTGCAATATCTTCGCGTTTTATCGTCTAAACCGTACCCATTAGACAAAAATAATTCGAGAGCGGTCTGCGGTAGGTGATCTCACTTAGCTTTGAAAGAAATATCTTCGGCTAGTGTAAAAATCTGCATCTCCAAGTTGGACAGTGTTTCGAGAGATGGTACTTTGCATTGCAAGGAAATTGCATGCAGTAAGGAGCTTTTTCCTATTTTAATTTTCAAATAAAATATCGCATCATTTTAGCTTTTAAAAAAGTATATGCCGAGAATGCGACAATTTTGGTCAATAAGACGTCAGCTTGCTGCTTGGGAGTATCTGCATTTGCCCACTTTCGTGTCTTTTGTTATCTTTTTGCCAATAACTTATTAATGATGGATGCCATCGCTTTATCTGCAACACGTGGCCTAATAACGGCCAATTGCCCACTTTCGCTTCTTTTTGCCAATGCCTTGCCATTAAAATGTTGGCCAGTAAATTAAATGTACAACGCCGGCAAAAATGTTATATGGGTATAAATGAAAAGTTCCTTGCGGTTTTCTTTTTAATTAGCTTAGAATAGTATTAAAAATTCATATCACCACTAGTTTGATTACAAGTCAAGTCCAAAAATCCATCGAACATAATTAAAGACATTTAAGCACATTTTTTGATTAAGCACCAGCGCTAATAGTTTAATAAGTATATGAGATAATTGTTTATTTGCGATTAAAAATGAGTCTTTATTCTGTCATGTTTTAGTTAATAATTGTTTTAGTATTCTTGTTAAATGGCGTTTTTTATACATATCCTTAAAAAACAATAAATATTGATTCAATCCATGACAACTTTTTATTTCTGTTTTTATTTTTCTTTCTTATCCTTGCTGTTTAAAACAAAGCAAAGTACCAGGAGTTATATTAAATGTTTTAATCGAGAATTTTTTTGAGATACTGATGCCCAGTATTGCCTATGCCAGTTCAGTTAAACTCAACTGGTACATGAATCTATTTATTTAAATTATATTGCTGTCACTGTTGGCATTTACTTGACAGCAATATATTTTAAATGGACAGGTACAAATACCGGTTAAGTTCAACTGATCCACAGCATAAAGTTCTATTGTAAAACTGGGCATTAGGGACATGGTGTTCCATTAATAAAAATGCAAGTTTCGATAATATCTTAAATATTTAAACATTTATATTCATTCTATGAACGTCACAGGATTCCACTTAAAAGGTTATAAAACTTTTGCATTTAAAGTTTTTTTTTCTGTTTCCAATATTATCTGAGACATAATAACAATCAAATAATTTTGAAAGTCGCTATGTATCTTCTAAACCAATTAAGTGGGAGTAGATCCGATTGCGCCATTAAACTTAAAAAGGAGAACGGGACATGTGTCTTAAATAGTTTGTTGTAGTAGGGAAGCCCAAGAAGGAATTTCAGGATTTACTACAACGCGGCAGATTAATATACCGGAGAATACCTTGTACCCGATTAAGTACCTCCGCCAAATATGAGCCCCGTATACAGGGCCGATCATAAAAACGAAAATATATCCATCAGAAATTGTCGAGCGCATCAGATTAAGATAGGATAAGTTAACCACATGCCAAACAATGTATATTCCACTAATCTGACAATTTGAGAGGGACGTAAAGGAAACAGAGGGCTACAAAGAAAAACGTCAGAAAACCAATTGCGAACATGGCTATTTTTTCATTTAATAAAAAATAATTCAGGGATAAAAAAATAATATATAATCCGATACAACCCGAAAGATTTCTACAAGCCAAAATAATATCAATAGTCTATTCCGATAAAAAGGTATACATTATATACCATTTTTTCGTTCTTATTATTTAAGTATTGCAACCCAATAGGTCTCTATAGCGCTCGAGTAAATCCCCATTTAGCATCGTGGGCTCCCCTACTATTTTTACCTTTTACCGATTTACCTGTACCCCTACATTCCCAACGAAAAAAACACCCTTTACATCGTACGTGTGCACTAACACAAAAATAAAATTGAAACATTGACGCTTACCGACTGGAAACTTGCTAGGAAGTAAATATCCCATTAAATTGGAAAACGCTTCAAATAGCAAGTACTCGTCCTCAAGCTGCAATTCCCCGATTTTTAAGTCATCTCCCTTCGGGATATCCAAAAACTGCAATCCGGAATTTCTCGGTATGCGGTGTGTCAAGTTCTCGTTAGCCGGTTCTTTCACCCTGTCTTGTTTGGGGCTAATTGACATGGCAGTGGTCGATAAAAGACTGAAAAATATAACTAAGGTAAAACTTTTAAAAGAGAGATACAGGGTGTTTTATAATTACGGTAAGATAATGTAAGGGCATATTTCTGAGTTAATTTTATAAAAAAGTTTATATAAACATAGGTCCGAAAATGCTTTGTTTTTAAGATACAGGGTAATAAACTTTAAAAAGAAAATCGGGTTTTTAATATCTTAAAAATGCCTTATCTGATTTTAATAAAATTTGGCACTGGCTTTCTATATTTATTAGTTCTGGTAAACAGAACGGATATTTATGCTCGGCCAGGGCGTCGACAACCTGAAGCGGCTGTAAGAAGTCTTAACGAAGACACAACAAGATATAACATTTTCTTTTGGAGACTCCGTAATTTTTAAATAACCAACCATGATAGCTAAAATCTTACAGGTTGATTATTTATTTTTTATTTATTCTGTCATTTAAGAGCCATATGCCCAGAGAACTTTACCTTTTATTAATGTATTTTTATATTTTAAGTTTTAACTGGCCCTGTCTATTACCAGTCGAAGTAAAATTTGGCTGTGGTATTTGTTGAAATAGGAAGTTAATTTAGTCCTAAACTAATTTTAACTTGTGAGACCAGTGGCGTCGTTGGACGTATCTCAGCTAATATTATTGACAAAAAATGTACGTTACTGACTATTTGTAACTTTTATTTTTTCAATTGAATCACTTAAATATATTTTTTTGTTTTATATTATTTTTCCGTAGCTTGTTTAGTTTTTAGAGAAAAAAATCCGCAAAACTGCATTTTCCTGGACCATAGAGGAAACATTAGGGCATTTTCCTCCTTTAAAAATAAAGTCTTTTAACTACTTATTAGCAATTATGTAACAACAATAAGAAATACTAAACTAAATAATGTTTAAATCTAACACATTTTACTAAAAGTAGTGTTTAAGAAATTTTTAAATTATTTGCAAAGTTTAACACCCTGTATCTGTAGAACGAAAATTTGAAGGACCCATGTTTATATAAACTTTTTATATAAAAATGGAAATGACCGAAGCTGCATATTGACCAAATTTCAAACCAAACAACAACGTACAGCCCAATTGTCATAGCTTAAAACGAACAATAGCCATATTTTGTGAAATTTTATCTTTACTTTTTGTTTGACCCCTGTATTTTATAGAAATCGCCATTTACCAATAAAGTGTTTAGGTAATAAAAAAGAACCAGAAAATAAACTTTCAGAATGTGAAAACCTGGTCAAAATCGGTAAAGCCGTTTTTAAGTTACAGCGTTTTAAAGTTATTGGTAGCAAAGTTTTGACACATTTTTTGTTTAGTAGTGTCTCTGGGGCTAAAGGGCTGTAATAAAAAACTGGCAAAAACGTCTGGAGATATTGATGTTTCTTTACTAATGACCTATGATTAAATGCGAAAAAAATATTACCGGAATCACACACCTCTAAACTTTTTGTAATTTTGCATCTGTTCATTGACTATGAACATTTGATTATTTTTCAAAAATCATTTTGCGCCATGTCATCTAGACGAAATGGGCTTTAACATACCGAAATCCGCAGCTAAAAATATTTTTTAATTCCAAAGTTACTACAAGTTAAATATGGTGCTAAAAATTGCTTGTCCCGATTTTTTGGCGAGCACTTTAGTTACCTTTATGTTCAAAAAAAAAAAAAAAAATGTGACGATCTAAATTAACTTTCCTTAGTCCAAAAGCGCATAATTTCGGAGATGCAGGAGTGTCAAAAATGCATTTAGGTTTTAGTTTTGAAGAAATTATTTTATTAATAATAAATACAGCGTGTCTTCGAAAATTCTTACCAAAAGGAAAGCTTTTATTTTATTAAGTAAGTTAAGTACCTAAAATACGAGGCCTGTTACAAAAAAAAATTAATGATACTAAAATTTGTAATTTTAGTTGCTCTAAAAAATATTTACATACATTTTTTTCTCAAGAATATTGTCTGGGGTGCCCGCTGAGCCGCTACTGGACCCAATAAAGTTAATCTACTTAGAGCTTTATAAGCGCCGCTTTATTACATCAAACAAACGTACCAACCTTCGACTAGATCAGTTTAAGGGTACTTAAGACATTTTTTAAAATATTGACTTTTTAAAAATTTAACGCCCTGTATCTTAGAAACGAAGGAACTCTGAACATAATATGTTTATAAAAACATTTCTTTATAAAATGACATGAGAAACCACTCTTTTACCGTAGTTAGGAAATACCCTGTATATTAATTTATATTAAATGTTTTTTTGTGCCACCCTGTACATCCAACATACAGTTATTTTTGTGAAAATGAATTTTCTCATCAAGCAGGACTTTTGGAAAATGCATTTTTTAGTATAGTTAACAATTAAAAAGTTCCCCATTTGGTAAGAACTTCCGAAGACACGCTGTATAATGTCACAATATTTGGCTTGGCTAAATGGTTAAAAATTAATTTGTTTTATTAATCTTATTGTAAACTCTTAAGAAAGCCACCTGCGGTATCTTGCACAAATTAAAAACGAAATAACTTTTTTGAGCCAATCCGTATAAACCATATAAATAAAATTATTATTTTTTGACATACTAAATTAGACGTGTACGTGGTAAAAGTTGATTTACGCAGAAGGTTTTAAGATATCTGGATGTAAAAAAAATCTTCCTGAAAATAGAGTGCTACCCTTTAGGAGTGTGAATTCTAGCAAGAAAAACTCAAATAAACCTACTTTCTAAATGTTATAACTTTTACTATAACCTGTTCTGCTTTAAATCACCTAAGGGCTTATACTCTTGGAAATTATTTCAAAACATCCTGTATAGCTTAGACTGAGCCATTCAAAAAGTGATTTTTAACACGCTTTTATTAACTTGGGTTGTAACTATCTATCCATCTATCTATCCATCTATGTAACGGAATCTTTGAGCCTAATTTTAACCAACTTCCAGCTATTCGATTTCTTTGAAACTTTGCACACGTATTAAGGACCCATGACAATGCAATAATCTGCAAACAGTATCCCGTTATCCTGGTTTGGATCGCCAGGAAAAAAAAATCCATTATATTATTATAACCACTGCTTGATACCACCAAGTGTCATCTGTCACCTGTACGTCCCAGTGGTACCAACCACCGGCCATTTCAAGAGTTCGATCTGAATCGATTTTACTCAAATTTTATATTAGGTTATTTTCAGAAAGTCCATCTGAAAAACTTTGCTACTCTTGACAAAATGGCGAAAAATTTTTAGTGGGTTGCCATCTGTTGGCAACATTCCAAACTTTTATACATACATAAATGCATATCGAACTAAAAAATGAAAAATAAATAATAGTTTAAAAAAAACTAAAAAACACGCTTTAGAATTAGAAAATAATTTTTCATTAAAAAAATATTGTCACTTCATAGTAAAAGCGTGGGGTGCATTTTACTATTTTTCATAACTTTTCCATCATAGATATTGGCAAATATAATAATTATAACATTTAATATATTAAGCACCCCACGCTTTTACTATGAAGTGACAATATTTTTTTAATGAAAAATTATTTTCTAATTTTTAGTTCGGTTGCATATAAAAGCGTGGTTTTTTAGTTTTTAAACTATTATTTATTACAAATGTACCCATGTCAAAAACGACTTTTTAAATTAACTTTTACCACAAATACCTTCCTTATGTAACCCATGTTAAAGAATAATAATTTTTTTCCACGACCGTTAAAAAAATGCTGTTTTTTTAATCGTTAACATGAAGATAAAGTACCTCATTCTAGTACACTACATTAAATGTTAAAAAAGTAACTTTTTTTTTAACACTTTGAAGCTTTTTTCACACTTTAAATAAGTATTTTGTTTCCATGCTTTCTACAATTATCTTAAATATCAATTTATGCAATGTATTTGTAAACGCGACATCAACCGAACCAAACAGTCAAGTTACCTTTGATTTCGTCAATATTTCTTGTGTGTCACTAGTTTTAAAATTTGACAGTTTGAAAATTAATTTAATTAAAATTATTGAAAATTAATAGTAATAATGAATTTGGATGACTTAAAAATGGAATAGGAATTTTTACTGATTTAGTTTTACTTCTACAGAAAGTAAGTTCATACAATTTTCTAAAATTATATAATAAATGCAATGTTATGAAGAGAAAAATTATTGTCTCTTAAAAAATAATGAGGCTATGATTTTTTGTTGTAATATAATGCCTATGCTGCAAAAATTAAAATTAATAAGTTAAGATTAATAGAATATGTGTAAAACTGTATTTTGGAAAATTTTTATACGGCTGTGAAAAAATATAGTATGTAACACATACATAAAGCGCCTTTTATTTTTTTTTATCTTTGGACAATCCGCGAAGGCTGAAAGCCTAAATACTAACGTACTCTGGGTGTCTTAAGCAGGGTAAGAGGAAGTTTGTTAACACGGGACTTAAAAACTTGAAAACTTAAAAACTTGAAGATTTGGGGGGAAGGAAAGACCTCCGCTGGCAGCAGGTTCCACAGTCTAGAAACTCTAGGGATAAAAGAACGAACGAAAGGGAAGTTCGGGGCCTGTCCAATTGAACCGTATAGGGATGCATACGCGCGGCACCACGAGTTTCTCTGTTGGAAACTGCAAGAGGAGGGACTATACTGGACAATTCGTCGGAGCAAAAGCCGTAAAAGTATTTATAGAAGAGCGATAGATCTCCCACAGCTCGACGATGGGCAAGAGAGTAAGTAAAGGATCATTAATAAGACGAACAGCCCTTCTTTGAATGGCATCAAGAATGCTGAGGGTTGTAGGGGATGCCATTCCCCAGACATGAGAACAATATTTCAGAGAGGGTCGAATTTGGGACACATACAAAGTGTATAAATTGGAAGAAGAAAAATACTTTTTGGCTCGGAAAAGAAATCCAAGCTTTTTTGAAGCCGCGGTGGCTATAGATACAATGTGTTTATGCCAGTTAAGGCTATTCTCAAATGTGACGCCCACAAGGTTAAATGTATCCCCGCTCTGCAAAACCTGGCCACTCATAAGCAAATGATGAGTGTTTGATGATTTTTTCGCGACAAGGACCATGATTGTGTTTTGGATGCATTAAATTGAACGAGATTTTTGGCACCCCAATCCAATATTAAATTGAGATCCTGTGAAAGAGATATCTGCATCGCCCTGCGTTTGCTTTCCAAGTCGGGTTGAGAGATTGGTTTGGGAACCTGAAAAGTGGAGTGAAGGGTACTATCGTCAACATAACTATGAATGGGATTGGTTGTGGAAGAAAGAAAGGTCGTTGATGTGAAGAAGAAACAAAGTTGGTGCTAGTGCTGAACCCTGTGGCACTCCAGCATTAATTTCGTGAAAGCTTGAAGAGTGGCCATCAACAATGACTGATATACGTCGATTAGAAAGATAACTAGAGAGCCAAAAGCAGAGTTTAGTTGGAAGACCGTAGAAGGGAAGTTTATTAAAAAGTGCGTCATGCCAGACTTGGTCGAAAGCTTTAGATATATCAAGAGCAACGATCTGGGACTCACCTAGAAACTCAAGAGACTTGTTCCAGTTGTGTGAAACGAAGG
>JACEGR010007074.1:0-53425 GCA_014170235.1 Listronotus bonariensis
GCATGCTTTTTTTTAGCTTTGGACAATCTACGAACTCTGAAAGCCTAAATACTAACGTACCGTGGGTGTCTTAAGCAGGGTAAGAGGAAGTTTGTTAACACGGGACTTAAAAACTTGAAGATTTGTGAGGGAAGGAAAGACCTCCGCTGGCAGTAGGTTCCACAGTCTAGAAACTCTAGGGATAAAAGAACGAACGAAATGGGAAGTTCAGGGCCTGTCCAATTGGACCGTATAGGACTATACTGGATAATTCGTCGGAGCAGAAGCCGTAAAAGTATCTATAGAAGAGCGATAGATCTTCCACAGCTCGACGATGGGCAAGAGAAGGAAGTCTTTGAGTAACTAAAGGATCATTAATAAGACAAATAGCCCTTCTTGGAATGGCATCAAGAATGCTGAGGGTTGTAGGGGATGCCATTCCCCAGACATGAGAACAATATTCCAGAGAAGGTCGAATTTGAGACACATACAAAGTGTATAAATTGAAAGGGGGTTTGTCTTTAATTTAATTTTAAAATCCTAGAGCAGCAATTGATCTCTCTTTATTTATACGAGTGGTTTATCTATAAAATAGTATTTCAATGGTATTAACCTGTTTCATAAAAATATCGTATTACATTTCAAGTAAAGGCATAGAGAAATAAATACCTTTAGCGCGTTCTCGCAAACGTTTTTTAATGACTTCGCCCTCCCAGTACATAAATTTTTGTTTTTCAGAACCATAAAATCGTTTCAAAAGAACCGAAGTACCTCTATTTCTGTCATGCTCAAAATACAATGGGGTGTCCGTTTATCTACCATAAAATTTCGTTTATGAAAATGGGTAAGCGCCTTCCGAGTATACCTATTTTTCTATTACATTTAATAGAAGGAACAGTTTAAAAATGTAAATTGGTGCTCTTTGATAAGAAAAAATCACAAATGTTTAAGCAAATAAATCGGCATGCTTGCTCGGCATTGCTATATTTCTTTTTATGATATGCCGGTTGATGCAGCTGGTCATCGCACTATGGGATAGAAATTAATTTTTTTGGTCAAAATTCTGAAACTTACCAATCTAACTTAAAAATGAGGTGCTTTTACTGGAAAAATATTATAAATTATTACAAATGCTTTTTGGAAACCTAAAACTTATTACATGTTATTATAAATTTTACACCACCCTTAACATTATTATTTTTTATTGTACAAAATAAACTAAAATGTCAGCTTGTTTGGTTAATTCGGTAGTATTCTAATCAGTAATCCGATGATTATTATCTCATATGATATACAGGGTACGACAATAGGTATGATTTTTTAAATGGAATACCCTGAATATTATATCACCACCAAAAAATCTTTTAAAATGCTTTAAAAAATACTACATTTGATGTGTCTATCTCAATTAGTTTCGAAATATGACCATCCAAATCTGAAAAATAATTTTAAATTATTCTTAGAAGCGTAATAGAGATACATCTTCCCAACTTTTTTTATTTTTTAACGTATAAAATAAATAAAAACACTGTTTTGTTGGGTAGATTCTGTAGAATCCATATCTTATCATCAGAATGCTTTTATCTTTTAGGATATACAGTGTAGGACAAAACATATTAAATTTTAAAATGGAAAACCTTGTAAATTATAAAAAATCTTGTATCTGTCCTTACACTCAGAAGTAGCAAAAAGTAGGAAGGCAATTGTAAGTACAAAAACTGATAAAGAAAAAGGTTAAAAAATCTTTGACAAAAGTAGCGAGACTTCGCGAGACTGCATCGGAAACACAACAATAGCTCTTATTATTTAAACTCTTTACTTTTTTAGTAAACAAGGCTAATAATAAACTAAGTAGATTAAATGTTGTATATTTATGTTTACTTAAAAATACATTTTCAAGTTTCTTATTACCCCAATAGAAGTCGTCATATCCTTTTATAATTTTGCGTACATGTAGTTTGGAGTATCTACTTTGAAATACACAGCATGAGCCATTAAAATTTCAAAGTTGCTTTTTGGCCAAAATAATGGATTTCTATCCCATAGTGTATCGGCGTCGCTGTAAAGGATAGCGGCGCCTTTGTATAAAATAGTCCGATTGCAGGCGGCCTTTTTTATGTTTTTTGTATTATTTTCAAAGGGTACCGAATTTGCGCTTTTAAAATGTTCTTACTATATTTTTAATGTGAGCATTTACCGTATCAGCTAAGTCAAAAGGTTTACTGGCAATGCGTGGAAAAGAGATCGGTCTAATGCGTGTAGAATAGCAACGGGTAGAGATTAAATAAATAATTTCGGCATGTAAACAAGATGACACAACGCACATCGCGTCGATATGTAGCTAAAATTCCCAAATTAATATTTTCATACCATCTTAAGCCGCGTTCAGACTTGCAACCACTCGCCAAACATCCGTCCAAAGTAACCAAGCTGTTTGCGCGTTCTGTGACGCCAAAAAACCAAGAAGCCCTGAATCACCGGCGAATCATTCGCCAAGCCCTTGAAACGACGTGAATTCCGTCCACGTCCACGTCCGCGCTATGTGGCGGGGTATGCGGCGTGGGCGGCAGCGGCAAATTGTTGCAAGTCTGGCCGCGGCTTTAGATGTATAATAATATGTGTAATAATGTGGGTTAAATGTCAACATTACAGTATTGCTTTCTGTATAAGCAGAGCATTAAACCTAATTATTAACTACAGAACTATTTTTGACGAGTCAAACCTTGGTGGAACTTAAGCGCTTCCCCGCTTTACCAAAAATGTGCTGTTCTCTATATTTTAGCAACTAGTAGAAATGGAAACCGATTAGTTTGGTGCACTTAGAAACGGACAGAGAGTCGGTCTGCTCCTGAAACGTTGTGTGAATTGTTAAAATAAAAAAGACCAGAAATTCTTATAGTATCATTTATGAATAATCATTGTCTTCTCCACATTCAAACACAAGGTGTGGAGTTTGTTGGACACGGAACATACAAATATTTGAAGATTTGGAGGGGAAAGGATGACCTCTACAGGCAGCCGGTTCCACAACTTAAAAACCCTAGGAATAAAAGAACAACAAAGAAAGTGAAAAAATCGGGGTCTGTCCAGTTTTTTGGACAAACCACGAAGGCTAAAAAAGCCTAAATAACGTACTGTGGGTATCTTTAAGCGAGGTAAGAGGGAGTTTGTTGACACGGGACTTAAAGTCTTAAAGATTTGGGGGAGAAGGAAAGACCTCCGCGGGCAGCAGGTTCCACAATCTAGAAACTGTACGGATAAAAGAACGAACAAAGTGAGAAGTTCGGGGCCCGTCCAGTTGGACCGTATAGGGATGCATACGAGCGGAACCACGAGTTTCTCTGTTGGGAACCGTGAGTGGAGGAACTATACTGGACAATTCTTCAGAGCAGAAGCCATGGAAGTACCTATAAAAAAGCGATAGATCCCCTACAGCCCGACGATCAGAAGCCTTTCTGTAAGTGAAGGATCATTAATGAGACGAATAGCTCTTTCTTTGAATAGAATCAAGAATGCTTAGGGTTGTGGGGAAGCCATGCCCAAGATATGAGAACAATATTCCAAGGGAGGTCGGATTTAGGACACATATAAAGTGTATAAATAAATTAGAAGCGGAAAAATACTTTTTGGCTCGAAAGAGAAATCCAAGCTTTTTGAAGCTGCCGTGGCTATAGATACAATGTGTTTATACCAGTTAAGGTTACTTTCAAATGTGACGCCCACAAGATTGAAGGTGTCTTTGCTCTGTAAAACTTGGCCGCTCATAAGTAGAGGACAAGGTTCGCGACAAGGAACATGATTGTGTTTTGGATGCATTTAAATGGACGAGATTTTTGGCGCCCCAAACCAATATTAAATTAAGATCCTGCGAAAGAGATATCTGCATCGCTCTGCGTTTGTTTTCCAAGTCAGGTTTAGTGATGGGTTTAGGAACCTGAAAACTGGAGTGAAGGGTACTATCGTCGGCGAAACTATAAATGGAATTAGTTGTGGACGAGAGAAGGTCGTTGATGTGAAGAAAAAACAGCGTTGGTGCCAAAACTGAGCCCTGAGGGACTCCAGCATTTACTTGGTGAAAGCTTGAATGGCCGTCCACAATAACTGATATACGTCGATCAGATCGATAACTAAAGAGCCAAGTACAGAGTTTAGTTGAAAGACCATAGGAAGGAAGTTTATTAAGAAGTTCGGCATGCCAGACCTGGTCAGAAGCTTTGTATATATCAAGTTGAAGTTTTTCTGAAGTGAAGGAATTATACTGAACAATTTCTCGTAGCAGAAGCCATGAAAGTACATGGGAAAAAGCGATAGATCCCGTACAGCTCGACAATTGGCCTCTCTGTAAGCAAATAATCGTTAATAAGGCAAACATGTCATTTTTGAATGGAATCAAGTCCCAGTATTGTGGGGGACGCCATTTCCCAGATATGACAACAATATTCTGAAACTATTTTAATATTTAATTGTCGCAGTATAAGTATAAATCCAAAAATTATGTGTTAGGACAGATACTCCGAGTAGTCTCAGCACTTTTTCCTAAACTCTTTACAACCTTAACAAATATCCGAGAAAAAGGTATTTTACTGTAAATGTCAAAAGGGTCTTGGTTTTATTACCTTAAGAAAACTTATTAGTCGAGGACTTTTAGAAACAGTACAGGGATTTTTAACTACCTATCATTAAAGGTGACTTTTAACACCTTTTAGTGTGGTTTTTAATTTAAGACCATTAAAGTATATTGCGTAGATATAAAAATGTTTGTTTTATGGTGAGAAGATTACATAGTCTTTAATAGATCCCGCATGCCATATAAAGAACAAGAGTAAAGGTTAAAAATACAGACATGGCCAAAACACAAATTGGATAAAGTTTAAAAGTACATTAATTTATTATTAAATTTTGCCAACAATAGAGAAATAGGAAGCTTCCTTCGCTCATTTGCGTATCTGGTATTTTTTTTTTTTTTTTTAATTAAAAATGATATAAGTAAACATATATAAATGAGTCCACATTTATTTCATTCTGAAAGCAATACCGCCAAATACACAAAAATTATAACGTAAACAATCCTTCCACATTTGATGTATGTATTTTTTAATAGTTTCGGAAATATAGTCATCATCAGGATTCTTTTTAACTAATAACCCTGTATATTATCTTACCGTTACAAAGATATTTTAATATTATATTATAAAGTGGTTTAAGAAAATACCACATTTGGTATATTTATCTCTTATAGTTTTGGAAATATGACCATATAAATTTAAAAAATAGTAGATATAAGCATTAAGATTTGGAAGTTCATATTTCCAAGACTGTTGGAGAAAATCATTTTAAATTCGATAAGTTCTTTAAGGTCTTTAAAATGCTTTTCTAATGGTAGTAAAATATACAGGGCGTTTTTGCTTAAATGCTTTTTTATTATCGCTTTCCTGAAGATGGCTATATTTTCGAAACTATGACAAACTAAATATACCAAATGTTTTTTGTAATTTTTAATGGCTCTTAAGGAGGCCTTTCAATTGGTCATAAAATATACAGGGAGTTCCATTTAAAAAACTAACTTTGTGTTATAACTATCAAAAAATAAAAGTCAATAAAAAATATATAGGTACGTCACTGAATTTTACGTAAAAACCCCTAAAACTTTATTCTATTTACAATTTTTTTCTATCTCTAATATTAAGCGAGTTAGAAGTGCCCGGCCAAATTGACAAAATTTGAAAAACTTTCTGTATCTTCAAATGGAATCTAGTTAGCCATGATTTACTTTTACCATTAAATTTGTTTTAAAAATTGAAATCGAATTGCGCACCTGATTCGTTCTATCTCTTTTAGTTTTCGCTACACTCTGCAAAGGTCAACGAATCAGCGCCACCCTGTACATTTGTACATTACTGAATCCGATTCAGCCGATCGGATAAAACATAATTCGACACAAAACTTTAACTTTTAACTCATGTGTGTGTGTGTGTAACCAGAATATTACTGTTAAGCCACGTACAGACTTGGATACAATCGGCGAAAACATTTGTTGGTCGCCTGTATCTTGAATGTTGCACATCGGTCGGTCGACTTGTTGCAAAAGCCTAGCAACGTCCGTGGGCGTTTTCATCCAAGGAATCGGCAAGACGCCTGTTTTCCATTTAATATGGAAAACATCGGCAGGTTTGTGCGAGCTTTAAAACTAGTGTGGACGCGAAACACTTGTATCTGCAAATGTTGGCCAACTTTGTTGCTGAAAAATTTTTTGAACAAGATACAGTCGGCCGGTATATGCTCTTAATATTATTATTATTATTTATTTAGTAGTTCTATTTTAAGTAATTCAAAAAGTAAAAAGTATTGATTGTGAAACCTTATTCTCTCAGTATGATATTTGATATATTTTTGCTATAAAAGCTTGTATATTTTTAATTGTAGAATATTTACCCAGCGATACTCAAAGTTCAGTGTTAATGTTAAACACACAAACAATATTTACCTTTAAATTGTGTATTTTATATACCGGAACCGTTTTTCTTTTATAAACTCACTAAAACACACAGTGCAGCGGTGGCATGTAAAAAATAAAGTTTAATTACCAGAATGCACAATAATGTTTGGTTTAGGCGAAACGATGAAAAAATAAAGTGTTATTTTATAGAAAGGCGTACTGTTTAGATAATGAAACCAAAATACAACCATATAAAAAAATTAAAATAAAGCTTTTAAAAGGTTAAGTGGAAAACCAACCCTTGTTTTAACAAGGGATGAACTTCCCCTTTTTAGATAGCGTAAGTTATAATTATTTTTTTATACCGATTTTATTTTAATATCTTCTAAGCTAAGTGATTTTAAACATTTTTGCAGAAGGAACAAAAAACATTTAGTATTTTGAAGCCACAAATTAAATTTATAAAAATGTAAAGTTTTAGGTAAGTCTATGGCTACGATACCAAGCAGCGAGCGGAGAGCAAAGAGTGTGAGAGCTTTGCTTTAGAGATACGAAGTCGGGTAAATTAGCAGAGTAGTAGCATTTTTTCGCTGATTAACGTGCTGCCAACAGAAAAAAACAATTAAACATCGCCGTTTTGAGTTATTTTAAAAATATACTTTTTTCAATAGAACACCCTGTATGTTATATTACCATTCGATAGATCTACGAAGGCTAAAAGCTTAAATACTAACGTACCGTGGGTGTCTTGAGCGAGGTAAGAGGGAGTTTGTTGACACGGGACTTAAATACTTGAAGATTTGGGGGGAAGGAAAGACCTCCGCGGGCAGCAGGTTCCACAACCTAGAAACTCTAGGGATAAAAGAACGAACAAAGTGAGAAGTTCGGGGCCCGTCCAGTTGGACCGTATAGGATGCATACGCGCGGAACCACGAGTTTCTCTGTTGGGAACCGTAAGTGGAGGAACTATACTGAACAATTCTTCAGAGCAGAAGCCATGGAAGTACCTATAAAAAGCGATAAATCCCCCACAGCCCGACGATGGGCAAGAGAGGGAAGCCTTTCTGTAAGTGAAGGATCATTAATGAGACGAATAGCTCTTCTTTGAATAGAATCAAGAATGCTTAGGTTGTGGGGGACGCCATGCCCCAGATATGAGAACAATATTCCAAGGAAGGTCGGATTTGGGACACATATAAAGTGTATAAATTAGAAGGGGAAAATACTTTTGGCTCGAAAGAGAAATCCAAGCTTTTTTGAAGCTGCCGTGGCTATAGATACAATGTGTTTATGCCAGTTAAGGTTACTTTCAAATGTGACGCCCACAAGATTAAAGGTGTCTTTGCTCTGTAAAACTTGGCCGCTCATAAGTAGAGGATGAGTATTTGATGACTCTTTTCGCGACAAGGAACATGATTGTGTTTTGGATGCATTAAAATGGACGAGATTTTTGGCGCCCCAATCCAATATTAAATTAAGATCCTGCGAAAGAGATATCTGCATCGCTCTGCGTTTGTTTTCCAAGTCAGGTTTAGTGATGGGTTTAGGAACCTGAAAACTGGAGTGAAGGGTACTATCGTCGGCGAAACTATGAATGGAATTAGTTGTGGACGAGAGAAGGTCGTTGATGTGAAGAAGAAACAATGTTGGTGCCAGAACTGAGCCCTGAGGGACTCCAGCATTTACTTGCTAGAAAGCTTGAAGAATGGCCGTCCACAATAACTGATATACGACGATCAGATAGATAACTAGAGAGCCAAGTACAGAGTTTAGTTGAAAGACCATAGGAGGGAAGTTTATTAAGAAGTGCGGCATGCCAGACCTGGTCAAAAGCTTTGGATATATCAAGAGCAACGATCTGGGACTCACCTAGAAACTCAAGAGACTTATTCCAGCAGTGTGATACGAAGGAAAGAAGATCTGCTGTAGATCTTTTGTGGCGAAATCCATACTGCCTACTTTTTAAAATCAATTCGGTGTTTTCTAAGATAATCGCGAACATGTTACCACACATACAAAATCACTTATATATTTTTTAACTCGATTACAAATTCGTTTCTGTAGCCAATGACATGGTAAATCTGTCCAAACGCGATTAAGATAATTATATTAATTAAGGAAACAAGTTTATATAAAATAAATTGTTTCGTGCGTACTTTCCAATTAAGATATTTTCCACTCAGCAGAATGCACTTAAATAAATGAAATCTTTAATACTTTTAATTATCATAATTTCTTAAATGTGGCTTAATAGCCTTAATGACTTTGCCACTTATTCGAGTAAAGGCATTACTGTTGTTAAACAAATAGCTTTTGTAAGTGAAATCTGATAGAGAGTCTAAATTAGTATGTTAAAATTTTATACCTGCAACAATAAACCAAAAAAAAAAATAAAATTTTGTAATAAAAATTTAAAAAAAAGATAGTAAATAAAAAATAATTAAAATAGTGTAGTTTAAGGGATTAATTTGACTCAATTTTCAGATCCAAACATAGGGAGAAATATTTTGGGAAGGAGTTAAATGTCAAAAAAGCTATTAAATATATATATATTTTTTGTTAACTCGTCTTTAAAACTTTTAATAAGGCAACTCCCTGATTTCATATAATTTTTTGAAGTGACTTTACAGATTTAAAGGGTTTTAAACAAAATGTTTACAGCTCCTAACAGTCTACTTGAATAACCCGCCTTCTGACTCAGCCATCACCAATTAATTACACAACACACTAATTAGGTAATGAATACACTGAGTATGTCTACTAAACTTTTTTAAAAAGAATGAAAGCTAGAAGAACCGTAGAAAACAATTGCACAAAGCGGCCAAACAAAAGCAAGGTTGCCTCATCCCTGTCAAATTGTCAAATCTTGTATTTCGGCTAAGCAAAGTTTGAAACTTTATCTGCTGGTTCAAGAAATCGTCGAAATTAACCTAGCTAATTTTACCATCATTTCATTTTTTCCTCTCAAAAATGGGCATTATAAAACATTTTGTTTGACTTAATTTTTATTTGCATGATTTGTATCAATAAAATGTTAGGAAAAGGCCATTTCCTTTAAATTATGTGAAAAAAAACACAAAATAATGTTGTTTAGCCGCCATTATAAATAAAACAGATCCAAAAGAATTGCTCGAATGTTAGTTAAATACCAATGTTAATAATATGGTTTGAAAAGTATGAATATGCGTTGAAGGTTTGCCTTCAAAAATCCAATATTTATTTGCCTGCAACAAAAACGGCATGCTTTATTTAATCAGGATTGGTATGCCGCCATTTTGTATGCTTGCCGGCAATTCGCCTGCATGTAAAATTTATTGGCAATTAAGTGTTTATTTAGGGTTGACTTTTTAATGCGTATTAGATGTTGGCATAATGTTGCCACCATTTGCCCAATGCTTTACCATCAATGCGAATATGAAAAATGTACATTGCCGGCAAATACATTTATGTGTTTGTATTCGGTATTCAACAGAATACTTCCTTTTTTTAACGGGATTTTGTATTCAGAGTATCGTTTTTAAAAGACAGTATTTGAATACAATTTTTGAGTATTTAAATACCGCGATTGTCAGTGAAGCAAAATGGTAAATACCAGTATTCCTTGACTTAAAGGACCTTTTTTACTTACTCTTCAAAATTTCAAGGACTGGGAGAAGAAGGAAACAAGAAGATGTTGCTCTTTTTAATTTTTCAGAAAAGAAAAGGATTTTATTTTTTTTTCTCTCTTTTCAGTATTCATGAATACCCAATTCTGATATTATTAAATACTAAGTATCTCGACTACTTTTTCCCACAGTATTCGTATTCGTATCCGAATACGGAATTTCAGTATTCGACCCAACTCTGACCATGAGCGCCGGGAGGGGATTGCAAGGAGGTGTACTTGCACCTCCCTGGATTTTGGCTGTGTCATTAATTTTATCAAAAGCACGTTTTTTTTTAGAAAAAATCAAGTTATCTTGAATTTTGAAAGGATTCTGCACCCTCCAGATTTTGTATGTTTTATCGGTAAAGACCTTTTTATTTGCTCTGCAAAAATGTTTTCTCTAATCCACTAAATTTCTTATTTTTTGCACCCCCTGGAAGTCATCTGCCGGAGCCCATGGATAGTACTAAAAAAACTTGAACATAAAGCGCCGAAATTACAAACGTTTTCTAGTTTACAAAATTCTAATATTAATTCTCTATCATCAATCTAACTCGGCAAGCATAAATTGTAGATGCCATGCCATTAGTTTATTTATAAATAAATTTTGAGAAAATTATAGTGTCCGTGAACTTATCAAACCGTACAACTTTGCATCTAATAATAAGTTAACGATGAAATCAGTTTTATCTGGTTAAAATAAAAGCTTTATATAAAGATAGACATTCCGAAACTTTTAATTGTTATTCATTAACAGCCATTATCTATTACGAGGGAGTTAAAGATGACATCGAAATTTAAATTTTTAAAATCAAACAAATCCTGATACAACGAATACAAGGCAGAATTAACAACAGAGCCGTTGGGTAGTATTCGAATACTCGGTATTCTGAATACTATTCAGAATACATTTGTGCGGTATTCGAATAGTATTCGAATAGATTTATGTCTTTGGTATTCGGTATTCGATGAAATACTTTTTGGTCAGTATTTGGTATTCTTTATTCTGAATATCGTTTTTGAATATTCTGGTATTCGAATACTGGTATTCGAATAGCCGATATTCGGAATACCGGTATGCAAGGTATTAAAGAAAAAAATGGGTTTTTGGTAAATATATATGTTAGGTATTATATTGCCACTATTGTTTTTGGTTTATATTGATCCATATTTATTGTTTTTTAGCGGTGTTATTTATAACATAAATGGACTGACTTAACACTAACTTGCGACACCTGGACGATTAATACTGACAAAAAAATGTACGCCACTGAGTTTGGTGCAATTTTTATACTCTTTTTAGACTAAGCAAATCAAAATATGTCTTTTGTCCTTTTATTTATTTTTTTCTACGTTGCTTAGTTTTTTGAAAAAAAACAATCAATCTACCTAATTCCATATCCCATTATCATACAAAAACATGCAATAATTTATCTAAAATAAGTATTTTCAAAATTGTAAGGCGGTATTTTGAAAAGGTAACACGTTCACAGAACGAATAATTTTCGGACCCATCCATGTTTACATAAACTCTTTCTTAAAATTATTTAGAGAATCATCTGTAAATTTTCATACCCATACTTAATAAACACCCTGTATACTACCTACACTATAAGTAGTCATACTAAATAAACAATTCTAAAAAATATTTTTTTACCAAATTTTTATTCTATTATTTGGTCAAAAAATTTGGACTTTTATAAAAATACACCTTTTATCAAAAATATAAATTTCTTTAATTATTAATTGTTTTTTAATAAAAAAAAAAATAACTTGTTTTAAAAAGTGAAGAAGCAAGAAACAAAATTAATAATAACTATTCAAATTTGTCATAACCGATTATTCTTTTACCCAATATATTTTTTACCATAAAAAGTATATCCTAAAGAGGCATTAAATGTTTTAAAAACCACTTTTAAAATTAACTCATTTAACAAAATAATCCTTATCGATATAATCAATTTATCGCACTTCTCGAAAATTTCTCGTCTTTTCGTTCTCGTCAAACACGTGTTCGAGAGCCTGTGGCGCGCACGAGTACAGGCTTCTCGTCGTTCAATTCAAGACTGAACTTAGGCTGAGAGCCAAGTCAGATTTAACTTTTGTCTTTTGCATCCGAAGGTAAGGTACCTCCGCGGACGCCTGAAAGGCCAGAAATAGCATCTAGTGACTGAAGAGATTGCTGCACGAAGAGACATTTTCAGGTTGTTTTTGGTTTATATTTTAAGATTTAAGGTAATTGTTTACTTATCGGACACCAAGCCGATTTTAATAATTTTTGCATACGGGGTTTTTTTAGCGCTGATTACGAGTCTGAAAACAAATTTTTAGTTGGTAACATTCTTATCTCTCTCTCTCATCGTTCTCCAGATATTCATCATCAAACTAAAACTGGCTACCAAACTAAGTTCACCATATTCTTCCTTTCTTTTTAAACACAATTCTTGAGTTTTGCGCCAAATTAGCACATAATGGGTTATAGTGATCTTTCAAAATCCTGTTTTTTATTTATTTTACACTTATTTCCACTAAATAACATAGCTTCACTTTCAATCATTTCAACTGAAAGTGAAGTTTTGCAATTTACTAAAAAAATGTGTAAAATAAATAATATAAAACGGTTTATAATATTGAGTGCCAATTTAGGTTCTAATCAAAAATTGTGTGCAAACAGAAGATTTTTTTATCTTTGACAATCCACGAAGGCTGAAAGCCTAAATACTAACGTACCGTGGGTGTCTTAAGCAGGGTAAGAGGAAGTTTGTTAACACGGGACTTAAAACTTGAAGATTTGGGGGGAAGGAAAGACCTCCGCTGGCAGTAGGTTCCACAGTCTAGAAACTCTAGAGATAAAAGAACGAACGAAATGGGAAGTTCGGGGCCTGTCCAATTGGACCGTATAGGTGATGCATACGTACAACGAGTTTCTCTGTTGGGAGCTGCAAGAGGAGGGACTATACTGGATAATTCGGCGGAGCAGAAGCCGTAAAAGTATCGATAGATCTCCCACAGCTCGACGATGGGCAAGAGAAGGAAGTCTTTGAGTAAGTAAAGGATCATTAGCAAGACGAACAGCCCTTCTTTGAATGGCATCAAGAATGCTGAGGGTTGTAGGGGATGCCATTCCCTAGACATGAGAACAATATTCCAGAGAGGGTTGAATTAGGGACACATACAAAGTGTATAAATTGGAAGGGGAAAAATACTTTTTGGCTCGGAAAAGAAATCCAAGCTTTTTTGACGCCGCGGTGGCTATAGATACAATGTATTTATGCCAGTTAAGGTTATTTTCAAATGTGACGCCCACAAGGTTAAATGTGACCCCGCTCTGCAAAACCTGGCCACTCATAAGCAAAGAATGAGTGTTTGATGTTTTTTTCGCGACAAGGAACATGATTTATTGTTGAGATTTTGGCGCCCCAATCAATATCAAGTGAGATCCTGTGAAAGAAGATATCTGCATCGCCCTGCGTTTGCCTTCCAAATCAGGTTGAGAGATTGACATTTGGGAACCTGAAAAGTGGAGTGAAGGGTACTATCGTCAGCATAACATGAATGGAATTGGTTGTGGAAGAAGAAGATTCAAGTTTGACATTAAATTGCATAGCTATACTTTGAATAATTTTAATCCCAGTGTGCCATGAACTCCTATGTGTATGTATGGCTGCCGCATTATTAAAGAAAAGCCATGCAATTTAATGCAAAAATAATATAAAAACGTTGAAAAACGGAGTTTTAGAGGGTGAAAATCAAATATTTTGTAACACTTTATCTTTAAATCAAGAATTGTGTGCAAAAAGAAGGAGGGATATAGTGAAAATAAGCTTAGTTCAAATTTGAACTTTGATGAATATCTCGAGAACAAAACGTTTTCGCCAAAACATTCTTTTAGATTCGTGATCAGCGCCCCAGAAAAACCCCGTACACCAAATTTCGTCGAAATCGGAGTTGCCGCAGGTTTCTAGAAAATTACCATTTATGTAGGACATTTTAAAAACCGCGAATATTTTGTAAAAATTATGGTTATAAACACTATAGCTTAAAACCCGGCCAAGATATAGAAATTTAAAGAAAAAAATATAAATGCATATTTATTAAATGGGAAAACCTTAAAATTAAAATTAGAAGCTCAAGTTTTCAGGATATTTTTCCATTTAAGAAACAACATTTTCATGTGTCCATGAAAAAAATTCTTGAATAGAACACTTTAGTGCTTATAATATACCATTTTACATGAATAATATTTAAAATTTTATATTTTAAAAATATTGCATCCTCAATTTACTCAATAGTCAAAGATTAGACAAAACCAAAATTAAACAAAACAAAAATCTAAGCCCTTATACACAAAAAAAACCTTATTATTTTTTTAATTAAGGCTTTTTAATTATTTATACATAAACTATAAAGAATTTATGATTTTATTGCCATTAGGTTATAACAGCTACGGAAATTCCAAATCATTTTATTTTATGTGGATAAACGGTAATAAATATCCCAGATGTGCAAATTATTACTTGTTTCTACCTACACAAATAAGGAGGGTGTCAGAATATAACCATCCCATTACTAAGGCTCAGGTTTAATATCCATAAGGCAAATAAATATACCTTTCATAAAATAAATCTGCATGTTAGAATTATTTCTGTAAAAAACTGACCCTCCCATTTTAGAGCTCACAAACCACCCTTCCCCTTCAAGTATACATAGGAAATTTGTTTTTAATATTTTTGTTGTATTATACAGGGTGATTTAAAATCGATCACGAAACTTAAGGGGGTGATTTTACTTGACAAAATAAGGGTAGAGCTTCATATATATTTTTTCAAAATGCCATTCGTTTTCGAGTTACAAGCCGTCAAATTTCAATTTTTATTTTGGTTTTTCGCCATATTGCATTTATTTTTTAACCAATCCAGTTGATATTTGGCACACAAATCAAGCTTTGCAGATTCTAAAATTTTAAGACAAAAGACTTTTTTAAAATACCGCCAGAGGGCACTTTACCTAAAACTTTAAAAAATTATTTACATCATAACTTTTTTATTTTGACAGATATCGCAAAGCTGGGGGCGCTGTTTTATAGACAAAAACTTAAAAAATAAGGTACTCTTTATTAAAGTCGATAAACCTCACCGTTTAGGCACCAATAGACATCAAAGTTTTTATTAATTTCAATTAAATTACCTACATACATACAGAGTGTCCAGTAACTCAACCGACAAACTTTACCACAGACCACCAACAGAAAATAAGAAAAACACCTAATATAAATATATGTCCTAAACGTCTTAGTTTTTGAACTACGGGGTATTAAAAATTTAAAAAGAAATTGTTTATATGAAGTTTTGTGTGCCCTCTGGCGGTATTTAAAAAAGTACTTTTGTCTTAAAATTTAAATCTGCAAAGCTCGATTTGTGTGCCAAACATTAACTGGATTGATAAAAAAATAAATGCAATATAGCTAAAAAACCAAAATAAAAATTGAACTTTGACGGCTTGTAACTCGAAAACAAATGACATTTTGAAAAAATTTATATGAATTTATTTTGTCAAGTAGAATCACCCCTTAAGTTTCGTGATTGATTTTTAAATCACCCTGTATTTGATTACATTATATAATTTTTAATAAATGTAATAGTTTATTACATTACAAGTGTGGAAACTGACTAAATTCACACGAATAGGAATATTGTTGCACAAAGCGTTACCCCAGTGCGAGAAACCCACGAATGCCATTTTCACACAAGTAATGTACACTATTTTTTCTACGACCATAAATTATTAACTGAAAAGTATCTATCTCTCTGTTTTATGGCTCTGATACTAAGTCAATTCGCCAGTTCTCCCGTTCCGGTCATATAAGCTATTGCTTATAAGTTTTTCCGGCTTTGTCCGTGAAAAATCTAGATAATCGAGCTCGAAACTCCCAGATTTTCCTAGCATATGAATAAGAAACACTTTAAATAATCAACAACAGCGATGAACTTCTGAACATGCATAAATGTGGCTGTCAAGCCAAAGGCTGGTACTGGTATCATGCATAACCGTCACTCCTCGTCCATACGAAGACACCATGTGTTCAACACCAAAACGTAAAACCTTAGGCTTTAGGAATCTTCACCCACGGCGCTTAGCCCCAGAAGAAAGAAGCCCCAATTTAGCGTGAATCTTTCCTCGATTCCCAAGGGTACAGCAACGCTCGTACGACTCCTTCAGCCGCCTACCTGGGAAGTCTATGTAGACTTCTACGTAAACGTGAACCGCACTACTCGAAGACCTTGTTTAGCCTTCACAGTAAAATTAAAGGAAAACAATTAGAAAACTATTGCAACACAAGGGTGACATAGATTTCCACGAGCCGGAATATTAACAGTATTTTTTGACATATATAAAAATCTATAGCCGCCTCCCGACCAATAAAAAGGTATACATTATACAACATTTTTTTTTTCTTATCATCTAAGACTTTCAAATCAATAGGTCTCTATGACGCTCGAGTAAATCCCCATTTAGCATCGTAAGCTCCCCTACTATAGTAAACCGTTTTCTTCTACGAAATAAAGCAACATTTAAGTTAGTATTTTTTTATTAAATAAACATTTTCTGTACTCCATTAAGAACACACATATGAGTATTTTGCTAAAGGACTGTAAAATTTTCTAACATTTGGTCAACAGTTGCAAATGATTCCTCTTTAAAATTATTAATTTCAATACAAAAACTAACCGACTATAATAAAATGTTATTGTTTTACTATTTATTTATGCTATAATACTATGGATAAAATAATAATCCTGTAATTGGTTGTACAAGGTGGTCTGATATGAAGTTTGCCTTCGATAGCGACCAAACAATATTTAAGTAGCAATTTATACTTAAGAGCAGGATTTTTTCTTCACAACGGCAACACTGTTCTGTGTAAATTTTCATAAGATTAAATTCTTGACAAAATGCTGCTCAGAATATTTCAATGTTATTTATTGGATTACATTGTTGCAATTTACCTAAAACTTTCCCCAAATGTCAAATAGATTTGGCATAAAATCTGCAATATAATTGTAAGTCTTATTATTGAGTTAAAAATTATAATCAAATTGGTTAGTCTCCTTTAAGTTAGAATACTCATTGTAGAGCAACAAGTTGCGATTAAAAACTCTACTTTAAAATTTGCATATCGATTTCAACAAGCGTTTTTAAATAACTTTTTAAAATAATATGCCAACAACTTGAATTTTTTGATATTTAAATTTAATATTTATAATTATTTTAATTACCAAAAAATTGTTACCTTTAAAAGTTTGGGTGCTATCGAATATTAACACATTTTTGTTCACCCTGTATATGGGTCTTGCTGTTAATAGTAATAATGGGTAAATATTAAAATAACCCCTTAAAATTAATTTCTATTAAAAATATTGCACAAATATAATAAAAGTATTAGAAAGCTTTAGCACCATTACTAAAAGATATTGTTAATAATATTTAAATAAATAATAAATAAGTTGACAACAGTAAAGTTATTTTTTAAATATTTGTAGCTATTGTATTGTTTCTTGCTTTATACTGGGGTACTAGTTTATCTTTTAAAGGTCATTTTAACTTGAAGACGGTGACCAACTTGTCATCGAAACGTTCAGTTTGTTTTTTAAATGTTATTTTACAATAAGTAAAGTGCCAAAGCTTTCCGTTTAATAAGGTTTTACCTAACATATGCAAATATAAAACTTCTCAATATTACAATCTAGTTACAAATTTATCTAGCTGATACATATCTTAGGGACAACATTCAAGGACATACGTGCTCTTTTTGCTTCTACAAGATCTAGTTTATCTAACGTGAGGAAAAATATACAGGGTGATTATATTAACGTTTTCAATCTACTTTAATTTAGTCATGTCAGTTGCAGTAACTCCAATATCGATATTAGAGACATTTTGCACCTCTTAAAATAACAGACGTTTTTTGGCCTCCTTATGGTTATCGTTATTAAACATAACGATTACGGCAGCAGTTTAAGACAGAGATTTTGCAGCCCCTTTTAATAAATTTATCTTGCGTCTGCGCTTTCGACACATAACCTTATTTTTGCCTGTGGTTCACCGATTTTAAAGTTAACGAAAAATCAGTATTTACTTTTATTCTTTATAAGATATAAATTGATATTTAAATATATGCAAACACTTCTGTTGATTTCGTTTTTTAAAGTAGATGTAAAACAATACAGTATAAGCAAAACACAAAAAGTAAGGTTAAGTTTGGTTGTAGAATAAAAGCAAGTGTGCCAGATTGTAACATCTAAATTAATTACTGATTTAGAATATCCGTAAAAGTGCAAGTCCGTTTGAATTTCTTAACACTATCTGATTTTTGTTACTGCTATAGATTTTTAGATAATTAGAGCCTTTGTATAAATGATATTTTAATTAATACGGGAATAAAATTTTAACCTTTTAAATAATTGATATTAAAATTTCTACAATCCGGCAACCACGCAGTTTAACAATAACGATAACGATAACGATAAGCTCTTCGGTATTCATCTGTAATTAAAGGAGTCCGGTATGGTTAATAACGATAACGGATCATGTTTGCGTTACTGCGCACTCTCAGAATAACGTTAACCACAACGGAATTGCAAAATAAGGGGTGCAAAATGTCTCTATTATCTAATACCAAATGTCCAAATCACAACGTAACTTTACCATATTTAAGAAAAAATGTTAATTTGATAAAAAAAGTACAAAAAATGGTTAAATTGCATTGCTATATTTGCATGTACCTGTTTAAAGAAGAATTTGACTTTCAATTGAAAGAAACTTAAACTTAATTATTAGTTGTAAATAAATCAAAAAGTTTTTAGAGAATTCTCTTAATATTTTTTATTATGAGAGAAGGATCTAAGACATGTATGTGTGAAATAAAAGATTCGGCCAAATGTTCGCCACGGCTTTAGTGGTATACCTCCATCCGATAGTCCATATTTTCAATGATTTTGAGACATAATTGAGGTTCAATGTCCTTAATGTGCCAAATTATCTCATCCTTTTGGTCTCAAATTGTTTTTGGCACCCAAGAGTCACTTTCTGTGGATGCATCAGCTTTTCCATAATCACCCTTGGATCCCAATTTGCCCAAATGTTGCAATTCTGCTTTTTAACGAACCCACAAAGAATAAGATAATTTGGTACATAAACGACATTGAAACTCAATTATGTTATAACCGGGTTATACACGGTCATGCAAAACTGACACATCTGTCAAAAAACCAAAGCTTGCGCGCAAATTTGATCGCATGTATTAAAAAACTGCCACATCTGGCTTTGATTTTTCGGGGCGCGCGTCGTGCAAACATGCATGTGTAGGACACGTCAATTAACGTTTCAGTTTGGAAACATCGTTTACGGAGTTATATTGTGGGTTTTAAGTTAAAAAAATGGCTCTTTGGCGCCAGGAAGATATATTGCGTGATTTTATAGATTGGTACCAAGGTCCATGCTTTTGGAAAGTTAAAAGTTATGAATACATTGACAAAAATAAAAAAGTCTTTTCGCTGAATTACGCTTATGTTCAAGTTGATCACACCACCAGCTGCCAAAACTGACGCAGAACTGACAGGTACATCTAAATCATGTGTATCAACACCTTCATTTGACATTTGCTTTCATGCAAGTGCGTTTCAGGTTTGCATGACCGTGTATACCCCGGTTTAGAGTCATTGAAAATATGGAAAGTATGCCACCGCAGCCGTGGCGAGCATTTGGCAGATATTTTGTATCAAACATAATTGTCATAGATCCTTCTATCATAAAAAAAATATATTAAGAAAATTCTTTCTGTTTTATTTAAAATTAACATCGTGGGTTTAAGTTAAGTTAAGGACCACCCTTTACTTTTTATACTATGCTAATTTTTGATACCTGTAACGCAATACTAAGCATAGTTATGCATCACCCTGTATACTTTTAGATAACCGAATGTTCTGCACAAAAATATAAGTCCTGGAATTGGTCCTAAACGCTCTATATATTTCTTATCTTTCTAAACATATTTTTTATATCGCGCAGATTTAAAAACAATACAAACACCGAAATATATTTTATTTTTTGGGATATTTCCTAAATTCCTTGTGGGCAAATCTTTTACTTTTATAATTTATTTTCTGTATTTTCTTTCTTTTATTGCAGGAATATAATACGATATGTGTAGAAGAAAATATGTTTTTTTAATTGATAAAAGTTTATGAAATATTTTAAAGATGCAGAAAGTATTTAATAATTTCATAAGTAATTTTATTATAGTTAAAAAAATAATGACTTACCTTTTATTAAATTTTAGAAAATATTATAAAATTTGCAACTTTGTAGCTTGGAAACGGGAATTTTCGAAATGAAAAAGAATGGAGGAACATAAAATTTTAGAAAATACCTTCTACAACTTTTGATTATTCTGACATATTTTTATGAGATATTGGGTTCTTGTAAAGAACTAGGTTACAAAATGGCATTTTAATTATATTGGTTTTAAATTTCTGGGTGTCTTTTTAACGCCACAATAGAAAAATAATCCGGATTAGCAATACTCTAAGAAACATACCGGGTGTTGCTCCATCGAGCGGGACATAGGGAATCCCATGTAAATTTTGAAGTAGTCAAATATTGGCTCCCCTAATTATTTTAGAAAAAATGCTATTAGGACTTATTGAAGAGCACAGTAAGTTCCACCCAAAATGAAAATTTGAGCATTTTTCAACCAACCAGTAAAGAGTAAACTGCTTAATACTTCTGCAACGTAGTATCTCATTATGCACCCTGTACTCTAGAAATCAACAATAAAAACACCATATCGATTTATTAGTGACAATTTAGATCATTAATTTATAATGTCATTGCCAAAACTGAACAATTTTATACGGGAATTTCAAAAGAATCCTCGCATTTCATTTTAGTTTACAGCTAATTCCAACACATGCACTCACAGTTACGCAAGACAATAAAACAAATTTTTCTACATTTAGAAGTCAATTTATGACGAAAATATCAGGATTTAATCAAATGCTCAAATATTCCTCCATTAACTGCCAGACAATAACCCAAACGATTATAAAACTCATTTCTTACGTTGGCTAGTTGGTACATCGATATTCTGGCACATTCAGCGGAAATAGCATTCCTTAGCTGGACTAAATTTTCATATTTTTTATTGTAGCTTAGTTCATCGTTTGGCGAAAGATCACGTCGATTTTCTTCACATTTGCAATTAGTGATTACTGTGCCTGTAGTTTCAAATTTTTTATTGTCCGTTCTATTGTCGATTACTTAGTATTGGCCTATTGGGAAAATAGGCTGCAAACATGTCCGCTACTCTTCGATAACTATTTCCTTGGTAAAACCATTTTATAATAGTGTTTTTTTCTTGATTTAAGTAGTTCATTATTTAAGAATGATGTGACATTGATCTGACAACTTAAGAGTAAGAGGTTAAATAATTTTTCTAGTATTTTATTATAAACTTCTAATAATACAAGGCGGGTAAGAAGACAGGAGATTCGTAACTTATTTTAGCATTTATCTCTTAGTTCGCGGACTGGAGAGCTGAAATATGTACACTTGGTACAACTTTTCGTGCTCTTTAAAAATCCTAATTATATTTTCTTCTAAAATAATTAGGGGAGCCAATATTGGACCACTTCAAAATTTATATGGGATTCCCTATGTACCGCTCTACGGAGCAACACCCGGTATACAAGATGTTATTTTTCTTAAAATTACCTAAAAAATTCACAGCATCTTATTGTGAATCACCCCATATAAAAGGGTTTTCTAGATATTTTAAAAGAAGTCGAAATTAGTAAAAAAATCAGAAAAATTGTCTTTACAAGACCCAGTTTCGATATGTGTCTTTCTAAAATAAAGAAAATTTAAAAGAATTGACAGTTAATATTGCTTAAAATAGAATGAAAAATTTTCCCACAAGTATGAAAGATAAAGCGGGAGGAGAATTTGTCTAAAATTTTATACAATTTAAAGCATTTTTAACATTAGCTACGGTAGCCAATAAAAGCTTTGCTATATCCAATACAACTGTACCTAACATTCTAAAAGATATGTTTACAAATTTACTTAATATGTATAGACTGGGTTGCAGTAAAAAATTGTACGAAACCTTATTTTTAGAAGATAAAAAGGAGTATTTGTTAATTCATTTGGTCACTATTAAATTACTTTCATGATATACAGATTATGAAAAAGCATAAATGTAATACACATTTAACATCAACTCACACAAAAAAATTGTTTTTTCATAAAGATCCCAAATACTCTACAGGGTCATCCAAATTAAGTGTCTGTCATTTGTAACTTCGTTATTACTCAAAATATGAAACAGTTTAAATTAGCAAACTAGTAGCTTTTTTCACGCTCTTTAAGACTAAAGATTAGAAAAACAATTGACAATCGGGTTGCTGAGTTATACAGCGAAATACCCCTTTTTTAAATGGAACACCCTGTATATTTTATCACCATTAGAAAGTTCTTTCAAAATCCTTTAAAAAAGTCCGTATGTAATATATCCAATTTTTCATAGTTTCGGAAATATGGCCATCCTCAGGAGTTTAATAGTAAACTGGATTTTTATATAAAACACCCTGTATATGGTATCATCATTAAAAAGATATTTTAAAGAGCTTTAAGAAAATACCACATTTGATGTGCCTATCTTTTTTAGTTTTGGAAATATAGCCATTTAAATCTGAAAGATAGTAGATATTTTCCCCGTTTTATTTCTGACACTAAAACTTATTGCTTATAGCTTAAAGCTGTGATATAATGGAAATTTAACGTAATTTTTAGATTTGAATGGCCATATTTCCAAAACTATAAGAGATAGACATATCAAATGTGGTATTTTCTTAAAGCTCTTTTAAATATCTATTTATTGGTAATGTAATATACAGGGTGTTTTATTTAAAAATGCCAGTGTACTATAAAATTTCTGAGGATGGCTATATTTCCGAAACCATGAAAAATTGGATATATCACATGTGGACTTTTTTCAAGGATTTTAAAAGATCTTTCTAATGGTGATAAAATATACAGGGTGTTCCATTTAAAAAAAGGGTATTTTGCTGTATAACTCAGAAACCCGATTGTCAATTGTTTTTTCTAATCTTCAGTCTTAAAGAGCGTGAAAAATGCTACTAGTTTGCTAATTTAAACTATTTTGTATTTCAAATAATAACGAAGTTACCAATGACGGACACTTAATTTGGATGACCCTGTATCTCCAATTTTGTTGTAGTTTGGAACTATTCGTTATAGTGTTAAGGAGCTAATTTATCCTTAATTTGATTTAATTTATTAAGTCCAGTGGCGTCCCGAGCGGCACCTGATTCAATATTTCTAACAAAAAACATTTACGCCATTGTTTTTTGTGCCTTTTTGTTGTGTTTTTGAAACATACTAGTTTTTGGTATCCATTTTTTTATATCTTGCTTAATTTTAAAAAAATAAACATCCACAAAAAAATTAATTGAGTAAAACACGTTACTTTTGATATTTATCATAATAATGTAATATAGGTTACTGTTGTTATATGTTTTTTTTTTTAATAAAAAAAGAATAATCCAAAAAACAATTTTCTTTAAATACAGTACGTGTGGTCCAAGGTGGTAAATGCAGATTTTATATTGTTTTTCGCAAACTATGCAAGTTTTAAGATTCCGTATTTTGAGAACGCGGAATTGCAGAATTTGTAATTTCCAAACATTCTTCTGATTTATGACCCAGTCTTTAGGGTCAAAAACTGAAAAAAACAACAAATGATGAAATTTTTGGGTCTCAACTAAAATTTATGTTTTATCTTTCATAAACGTATTAAATTTTATAGTCCGTTTTAACAGTAACCAAATAAATCAATGTTAAAGTCGACGCAAAGTTACTATTTTTGAAAATCACCCATATTAGCTCAATATTTTAAGAACTTCAGTTTTTATATTTTCATTTAAAATGGCTGGATTTCTAGATTTACAAAAAGGAAACGTCATTTTAAACGGTGTAAAAATAAATCCAACTTTACATATGCATAGTTGTATATGGGTGGTCTCCTAAAAATAGTCTTATTAAAAATTATCGACTTTACAAATGCATACTTACATTCTAGAATTTCATTGTAATAAACAACGAAACTCATCGACACATTCATTCGAAATTTCCTAAAACGATTTTTTTATCGATTTACTTCATTTAGTAAGATTATGTTGCAGTAAAAATGGTAATTATCTTTAAACACATTATTTTATTTAGTTTCAATTACCTTTTCATTTTCAATAATATCATAAGCTTTTTGAGTAAATAGGGTGTTTCAAAGTTCAGTACAAAAGACGCATTTTCGAAGTCAAAATAATCCTTTTTTTCTACCAACATATTATTATGTCCAAAAACTCTTTCTCCTTAAGCTACAACTATCACTGAAAAAAGTATTTTGTAAATTTACAACGTGGAACATTGAGACAGGAGAATTCAATCCCGCACCAAAACTTCAATCACGCAAACCTGCGGGATAAAAATCATCGATCCCGCGGATCCGCAAGAATGCGGGATTGTTAACAATATATATAACTTTTTGTAATAAACCTATTAAACATGCTAATTGCTAATAAAAAGTCATAAACAAACTATGGTAGATGCAAAAAGTTTTTATTTCATATACAAAAATACAAAATACATTAGTTAGTGGTTTACTTAAACTTAGTTTAGTTAGTTTAGTTGTGGTAAACTTAGTTTAAAGGTCAATTGTCAACTTTACCTAGTCGCATTGATTTTGGAAGTATTTTCGGAGAAAAGATAACATATCCAAGTTATCATCTTTTAAGTTTGATCTTAGTTTATTGCAAATATATCCTGCAGCTGAAAACGCACGCTCAGCCTCGACACTTGTCGGCGGAATAGACTTTACACAGTTGTAAACAGCTTCCAAGTATATACCTTTATTCCCTCCGCATTTTAAAAATGGTCATTTCATGTTTTAGTAACTGGTTAAGTGTTACTCGTGCTCGTACAGTCATAAGAGAAGCCTTTGATTCTGATACCCAGGCAGTACGAAGACTACGATTCAATTCCTCTTCTAAACTTAGTGCCGATGGTTAACGTTACGGAATGTTGATATTGAATCCCGCAGATCCCGCACGGAAAATCCCGCAATGTTGATCTCGCAGAAACTTAGAGGGATCCCGCATTTGCGGGATTGGATTCCCTAATTTAGACGTAGCCATAGTCGAACGTGACAACATTACAACTTTTACAAAAGTTGTGTGAAAATATTTGTAAATTTACATTACTTTTACGTTATATTACACTAAACATGTAATACTATTATTAAATTGTTTGTAATATTACATGTTTAGTGTCATATCACATATAAGTTATGTAAATTTACAATTAATTTTAACACAACTTTTGTAAAAGTGTGTTGTAATTTTTACACGTCCGACTTTGACTAAAAATAAAAAACGTTTTACGTTGTAAATTTACAAAATATTTTTTCAGCGTATACAACTTAGACATTGACAAATATTATGTTAATATTTTTTATAGGTACCTTTTTGACAGCCCATGATGTTTTATGACTAAATAACAGAGGACCGTGAGTGGGGTTAATAGATATTTATCAGACCTTATTCCTTGTTTCGTCAACGTTGTCCAAGAACTGAAACATGCAGTTTTTGCATTTCACAGCACCTTTTAGACAACTCGGTAGTACCACCACGGACGTCATTTTTAAATAATTACTATGAGCTCTGGTTGGGGATCGATCCCGGACCGACTAGATTTGAAATCTTTGGATCTTTTCACTACGCTACCGGGGAGACTTTGAAACACCCCTTATTACTGAGTAATAAAACTAAGGTTTTTTCTAAGATTTATTTTTAATTTTATAAAAATTATTTTTTTTTTTTTTTTTGGAAAATGGCCATTTTATCAAAATATATTACTTTGCTTAGTTCTTCCTGTAATGATGATACGCTTTTCTAACGAATTAGATTTTTCTATAACCATGTATATTACCTATAAAACAATTTATTTTTCTGCGACATAATCTTTAAATGTCTTTCCAAATACCATTTAAATTTAACAAATAAATTATTTTATTAAAGTGTATTTTAAATCCATAATAGAAAATTTTACTAGAACTAGCTTAAAAGTATAGACTTACCTTTTATTTTTCTATACATATACAAGATCAAAAGTGGTATTTAGACAAATAGAATTTGCTCAAAAACATGTTTATTATCTTTTTAAGTCTAGTAGAATAGTAATAGTCCTTTCTGACTCTAATTGTTAGTATATCAATGGGTAAAGTCAAATAATTTTTCTGTTTTATTAATATTTTTTTAAGCAATATTTACCTTAATTAAACTACTAGGTAACGATGAAGTATTGCTTGAAAGTTAATACTTTTATTTGGGTATTACCTACGTAGGCAGTTTAGTGATACTACGAACATGAACTTGCAGAATCACAATCAAATTAATTTAAACTTTAGCAGCTTATTTCAGTAAAAATGACAGCATTTTTTTATAACAGGAAATATTCCGATTTTAGGTCATTTTAGTTTGGACACGTCAATTTCTTGAGATAGGATCGCTTTGGCCCTAATCTCGGAATCTAGGGGTATACAGGGCGATTATTTTTAATTAGGCACTATTGCTAACTTCTTTATTATTGGAGATTAAATAGTTAAATTAGTAAAGTAGTAGCATGTTTTATCGCTGGTTAACGTGCTTCCAACAAAAAAACAATTGAGCATCGGGTTTTGGAATTATTGCAAAAATATACTTTTTTAAATGCAATACCCTGTATATTATATCTCTATTCAAAGGATCTATCAAAGACCATTCAAAAAGTCTTATATAAGTTATATCCAATTTTTAATAGTTTCGGAAATATGGCCATCCTCAGGTATTTGATAGTAAACTGGCATTTTTTAAATAAAATACCCTGTATATTGCATAACCATTAAATAGATATTTAAAAGAGCTTTAAGAAAATACCATATTTGATATACCTATCTCTAATAGTTTTGAAAATATGGCCATTCAAATCTGAAAATTATGTTAAATTTTCATTATATCTACAGCTTCAAGCTATAAGCACTAGAGTCAAATTTTCTTGCTAACCCTATTCGTCTCAGTGGTTCAAACCGTATTCGAAAATGACAATATAAATATGAGAATCAAGAAAATGTAGGTTTTCAAACCGTTGCGTCACAGCAAAATTTTTAGGTTATGACTATGATTTTTATTTTTTAGGGTTAATATGTACGTTAGTTTACACTCAAAATAAAGATTTTTCACTTGCCATGTAAAAAGTTTGCAATAAATGACCGATAAAAACGTTTTTAATGAGTACGATGCATACGCCTGCCCGACAGAGATAAGTATATTGTTTTTAAACCATTGTCCAGGATGTATTCAAACACGGTTAAATACGCGACGTACATGACGTCACCGTTTAGCAAGAAAATATTTTGAACCGTATTAACAACAAAAAATGGCTTAAGTTTAATGTCGAAGATAAAATAGACATTATATCTTCTATTTTTTAGACTTAAATGGTCATATTTCCAAAACTGTAAGAGATAGATAAATTAAATGTAGTATTTACTTAAAGGTCTTTAAAATATCTATTTAAGTGTGATGCAATATACAGGGTGTTTTATTTAAAAATGCCAGTTTACAATAAAATTCCTGAGGATGATCATATTTCCAAACCTATTAAAAATTGTATATAACACATGAGGACGTTTTTTAATGGTCTTCTTTCGAATAGTGATATAATATACAGGATGTTCCATTTAAAAAATGTATATTTTTTGCAATAAATCGAAAACCCGATGTTCAATTGTTTTTTTGTTGACAGCTCGTTAATCAGCGGAAAAAATGCTACTACTTTGCTATTAACCGACTTCGTATCTCCAATAATAAAAAGTTAGCAATATAACCGACCTAAAAATAATCACCTTGTAGATACTACGTAAGCTTATTCTAGTTCGCTTAAAACAAAATAAAAAAACTCTCGAAATAGACCCAAAAATTAAACAATAATAAATATCTTGAAAACGGTGTCAAAACTGCCACCAAAATGTATGTGTTTATTTTGAATTTTTGAGATTTTTCTGACAAGTTTCTCCTTATTTTGTTTTAGGCGATCTACAAGTTGGAGGTCAATTGAGCTGAGCTTTCTTAGTCTCTATACCCAGGAAGGATACATCGCAGAATAGAACATACAGATCTGCACTTTAGACCTAACCAGAATACCCTAAAATTGAATTTTCTAACAAGTTTAATTACCTGATAGTTCTACCTCAGTCCAAATATATTCAATGTTACCGATGTAGTACAGACTACCAACTACAAGTTTTTTTTTATATTGATCATAATTTTTTGTGTGATATTTTATACGAAGGTATTTTTATTTGATATGTAATTTCTAACAGATATGATCTACCAAAGCATTGGTGCGGGCTAGCTACGTTTAGTGATGATATTTCTTTGGCACCCTGTAAGTTGGTATATTTACTATTTAATTTAACAATATTTAAAATTTTAATAAATATTTTTGGCTTTAACCATGGATACTTTTTGCAAAATCAAGGAAAAAATATTATTTTTTTAAATACAGGGTGTACACCGGGTATGTATGTTTAACGAGTTTTTACTAAAATAGACTATACATTTAATTATCTAAAAAAATGGGCAATCGTGGAATGTATTGGAGTATGTGCTTTAAGGAATTAGAGTGACATTTAAAGAAAACGGAAGGCCTTTTTTCATGGAAGATTTGTTGATTGTCATCAAAATATTAACTTTAAATCCAGCAATTATCCAGACAGTTCAGAAGGATCTGAGATTTTTTAAATCACATAAACTCTGACTTGGCCTCCAAAATCTCCCGAGCTAAATATATTTGACTAGTTTAAATTAAACAGTTAAGAGACAGTTAACATAAAATATATGTATTATTTAACTTTTTATTATTTTAATTTAAAATTTAAAAGATAGTCTATTCAAGAAAACCCTAAAATAAGTTAAAATGATTAAATAAATTATACATTTACATGTCAGCAGTATACTCCGATGAAAAATATGTATTTTTGGTGCACCCTGTAGCTTACTTATGATACAAATATTTATCTAAACATACATTATAGTGTCGTATTTGTCTACGTTGGCTGTGTGCGTCTTTAAAAACAAGCATTCTCCTTCTAGAAAAAAAGTTATGACAGAAAAATATAAAACTTTTTAAAAATATTTATTTTATTGCTACCTTATTTTACTAATGAATTTCAATGTCAAAATATAAAATTATTGTTACACTTTTATTTTAATTACACAGCCCCACAAAAAATAAAAGTTGATGGTCCGAAAAACTAAACCGTGATATTTTTATGTCTTTTAGATCGCTGAATCTGAATCTGGTGTCGGTTCGCCCCATCAGGTCATGATCAAGGTTATCTCAAGGTCAAATCATTAAAAATTATCGAAAATAGACCACAAACGTCATTATGTTTCTGGTGTCGCAAAATCCGAATCCGGAGTCAGTTTGACCCCATCAGCTTATGGCCAAGGTCGTTTCAAGGTCAAATCATTAAAATTCATTAAAAAAAAACCACAAACGTGGTACCTTTATGTTTTTGGGGTCGCTTAATCGAAATCCGGGAGGGTCAATTTAACCACGGATTTGGATTTAGCGACCCAAAAACCCCAAGATATCATGATTTTGGTGTATTTACGATATTTTCTGATGAGTTGACTTTGATATGACCTTAATCTTACCCTTATAGGGTCAATTTGACCACGCATTTGGATTCAGCGACCCCAAAAACAAAAAAAAGCATGATTTTGGTCTATTTTCAATAAAATTCAATAATTTGACCTTAAAATGACCCTGACCATGACCTGATGGGATCTAACCGACACCAGGTTCAGATCCAGCGATTTAAAAACATAAAAATCTCACGATTGTGGTTCCTTCTCGATAACAAGACCCCCAAAACAAAAAGATAACATGGTCTGGTCTTTCTGACCTTCAACTTTTTTACTTGTTGGGCTGTATTGACCTTAAAATGACCTTGACCCTAACCTGATAGGGACAAACCGAGCTTAAACTCGGATTCAGCGACCCCAAGAACATAAAGATATCATGGTCTAGTCCTTAGGACCACCAACTTTCAGTTTTTGTGGGGCTGTGTTATTAGTATTTTTAATAGGCATTTGTGATATATACACATAAGGGAAAAGATGTTAGCAACATAATTTATTACTTTTTAAAATAGTTTAACATTTTTCTGTCATAAATCAAAACGGCAGTTCAAAAGCTGACTGTGACGTCACGATAATAATACACAGACGTTACAAAACTCCACATGGCTCAGTCTTTGCCACTTAAAAATCATTCTGCTCATACTTTTAACAATTAATATTATATCGTAGAACTAAATATTACTTATAAAAGTGTAGATTAAAAGTCATCTATAGAAACACTCATTTAATCTACGATTAGTGTAAAAGAGATTCTAGTTGGGATATATTTAAAAAAAAATCTTTATCTCAGTATGATCGTAAACCAAAAAAATTGGGTCCAAGGTCATTAGTAAATCCCAAGGACAACCATTGTTATTTCTTAGTTCATGTAGCCACACAAAATCATTGTTATTTTAAAATCTTTTTTTTTAGAATGAACCGATATGTTGCATTTTTAAATTGACAGTGGCAATTTTAAATATGTGTTTTTTAGGATATATTTACAAACTCAAAGAACTTTTGCCCCTTTACAATACAACAGACAAAAAATATTTAGGGTAGTTATCGTGGTACAATATTGTCAGAAAAATTTAGATTTATGTGCGCCGTAAAAGTACACGAGATTGTAGCTAATTGGTCGATAATTTTTATACAGGACTGTACGCGTTTAAGAGGCTACTTCTGGATTCTGGATTTTGTTATTTGGCTTTTCTACAGAGGCGATTTGCCAGCTCTCCCCTTTCCAGTCTTATTGCTTTCCAGGGCTTTGTAGGTGGAAACTCTGGATAATCGAGCCTGTGCTCCCAGAGATTCCAGAACTTTTTATAAAATGTAGCTATAAACAAATCGATGCAATGCATAAATTGTCAGCTGTCAATCCAAGAACTGCTTCCGGTGTTGCGTATAACCTTCACTGTCAAAACTGACACTTCCCGCGGCACGCCCATCCATTTCCCGCCATTTGAGAAATACCTCGTGTTCAATACCAAACAGCAAAACCGTCAGCATATAGGAATCTTCGCTCACGGCGCTTAGCTCCAGAAGAAAGATGTCTTCAATTTAGCGTGAGTTTCCTATCTTCCTCGGGGAACCAACACCTCTTCAACATCCACCATGTGCGACACCGCGCGAGAGCCCAGCAAGAACTCCCTTCGGACATGTTAACTCGACCGAGGACGAACGAAAACAGAGGCTACTTATTCAAAATTTTATTACATATTTTTGTAAGTTTTGATCCGGCAACCTTGCATATGCGCCACCAATCGATTTATTGGAGTCTGAATCGTTGTACGATGTGCAGTATAGAGTCAAATTTTCTTGCTAAACTAAAAAATTGGTCACAGCCCAATACGATTTGAGGTTATGATTATAATTTTTATTTTTTAGGGTTAATATGTACTTTAGTTTACCCCGGTTATAACAATTTTTCACTTGCCATTGACATTCATGTTAAAAGTTTACAAAAATGACCGAAACAAAGTTTTTAATGAGTTCAATGCATATGCTCGCCCGACAAAGATAACTATATTGTTTTTAAACCATTGTTCAAGATGTATTCAAACACGGTTAAATAAGTGACATATATGACGTCACTGTTTACCAAGAAAATGTAATGTTTTTAAAATGTTTTGAACCGTATTAACAACAAAAAATGACTTAGATCGTTAATACACAGTGTTTTGTATTTACATTTTTATTAATTTAAACATACCACATAAATAATATCTATATTTTCTTACAGCGTTACCAAGTTGTTTCTGTTCAACGTGCTAGTAGGTATATTTCTTATAATATGTTAAATTTTAAACCGATTTTTATTAATAATTAAACGGTTAAAAAATGTTTGTTTTTTTCTTTTTTTTAACTCAAAACAAATCCATTAAAAATTAGTTTTTTGAAAATAACTTTTAGTTTTATTTTATAATTAAAAGACGGATACAGAACTGCAAAGAGCGTATACCATTCATACTAAATATCCAGTTTTTAATTATATCTATCTCAGATTCTAAATGGTCAATAGACTTCAAATTTTAAGAGTAATTGTTTTATAATGTCTTTAATAGGTATACAAAAATATAGAATTTTCTGACGACACTACTATACCACAACAACTACCTTACAGAAGCTCTAGATTCTTATAAAGAAAGATGTACCAAGAATTGGGTACAGTCGTTGATAATAGAAGGCTAAACTTCTTAAAGAGAGAACATTATACATAAAACATATGTTGTTATTATTATTATTACTTATCTTTTAACTTTAAACAAGAGACCCTATAAATAACTTTTAGTCTACAGAGGATACGGTTATATATTGTCTAACCACCTTTTAGAAAGAAGTATGGGGATTTTTTAAAGTCTTGCTAGACTGAATTTACAAGCCTAAAATTTAATATTAACGCCCTTATAGTATCTTTCTTACAGAATTTTAAATTTAACACTTAAAGAAAGGCGAATATATCGTCCAAAAAGGATACTTTAGCAGATTTTTAAATTTTCATACGCTAAAGTACGAGATAAATGCATCTTTTAGACGTTGAAACATATCGGAAATGCAGAACCGTAAAAGAATATATTTGGTAAGTACGAACCTTTTTAGGGCAAAGTAATATTTCTTTTTAGTTTTATAGGAATTGTAAGTTGGTTTTTAAATTAAACATGTGAATTTTACTAGATGTTACGTGAAAGTTACATGTTTTTAACAGAAAAAAGATAAAAACGTCTTTTTTTGGTCTTCAGTGGTCTTTTTAAATGTTTTAAATAGGTGATACCAATACCTAACTACAGGTTTTCCCATAACAGGCTACCCATTTTAATATTTAAAATCTAGATGTGGGAAACTTGATGTCATTTTAATTTCTGGCGAATATTCGCGTGCGCACATGCGTAGAAACAAGAGGTTATTTGTCATATGTCATTTTAAAAATAATTTTGTTATTGTTATTTTTATGTCATTCTATTAGCTGTTCGCAACGTTATTTTTGTGTTCATTTTCTTAAGTATTTTGTGTATTTTGATGATGAAATTTATATTAACTTTTTTAGCCCTTTTTTTATAACAAATTTGCAGCGTTTCTTCGTCTTAGTTGCCAAATAAATGTGCTTTATTCGTTATTCATCACATCAGATAAATGTTATATTATTAAAAGGAAAAACAAAGAAAATGTTGTTGCCTAGAATTTCGGCGAATTTCGCACCTGTAAGAACATGACAAAAAAATGCGAATTTTTTGGCCAAATATTCGCTTTCGCAATTCGCTTTTGAATGAATGAACTTGCTTTTACACGGTGTAGCAAACCATCGTTTATTCCTCGAACTTCTTCATAAATTTTGACTTTGAGTTCCTTGATTGCACCTGGACAACATTTTGGCGTTTAAATATCTCCAATGAACCCCTTTTTATCTAATATTGAAAAATGTGTTAAAGTTGGTAGAGGTCATTTAGAAGACGTGATTTTTAAAAGTTAGAATTAAATTAACCAAATATTTAGAAGCTATCATAAATCCCAAAGAGTTAGCTGTAATTAAGTATAATAAAAACTTTGTTTGGTAAACTAAAAAAATTATTTCAAATATTAAAATGGGAAGACTATTATGGGGAACCCTGTATATACAAAAGCCCTGCCTTAAATTATGAAATATAGGTAAAAATATCTATTTTGAACTCTATCCTATATATACGGCTCTGCAAATCCATTTTGTTGACGCTCAAAAACATAGAAAATCTTAAAAGCTATTTTTCAGCTTTTAAGATTTTCTATGTTTAAGGAAAAAAGTTTGATAATATCAAGAGTCATATAAAATGTAGGTTACGTTCTAAAAGTTACTCGCTATATATTTCGTGTAGCTATAGCCGTTTTGGACGTTAAACTTTTAAAAGTACTTCTATCGGATAGCAAGATTTTAAGTTTTAAAAGTTTTTAGACCTTTTTCGAAATAGTGTTATGAATGTTATGAAGGATGCCGCCATAGGATAGGAAGTTTTCTGCACAGTTCTTAAAGGATTAAGTATGAGTTTTGTTAAACAGTTTAGAATTTAATGAACGATAAATATTTTAAATATATTTTGTAACATTTTTGGCTTCGCCTGAAAAAAGTTAACGCCAAAAAACCCTAATATATTTTAGTTTTCGCTTTTAATGACCGCCTAACCAAAGAAGTTTGAACAACTGTAAGCTTATAAAACTTTCAACCAGGTTATTAAAAGTCGTTTGTACAGCGTGTCTACTTAAGTTCGCACTATATGAAAAACTTTTTTATAAGTAATTTTACCATAAAGTTATTCCTTAAAGAAAGTTCTGAATGGTCTAAAACCTATAATGCAATTATTAGATATTATTTTTTGCAGTGGTATACCAGGTATGTTGGAGAATATGAATTTTGCTCAAAAGAAAAGTACCCTTATTTTTATAATATTAAAAATTTTAATAAGGAAAAGATGTTTAGGATTAAAAATACCTTTTAAATATGCAAAATTGGTGTATTAAAAAGAAAAAAATGTTTTAATATTTTTTTGCTATAAAAGCGTTTCCGTTACTTTGACAGTTCTTAAGCTTTCTTTACATATAACGTTTCAAAATAAGTATTTTTTACAGACTTTCCAAAATGTGTTTGGGTTATAAAATTTTAGAGAGTTAGGATCATTTAATTTAGTTTGTTAATTTATTTAAATAATTTACCTTAATTTTTCCAAGTTCTTTCATCACTTTCGAAGGTTTCCGAAAACGCCCGAATTATCCATTAAGAACTTTTATGCCATCCTGTACTATGGAATTTTCATGATATTTCTCGAATATTCTAGATCATTCTTTACTCTTCCACCATACTATAAAAGGGCGACGGGAAACCTCCGATCAGTTAGTATAGATTCGACTTTTGTGGTGTAAACTTCTAGACGTTGACAAGTAAAGATTTTGTCGTTGGATTGTTAATAAAGGTATAAAAACGAAAGCACATGTTTTTATACGAGGTGTTTTGGAACAATACACTAATGTACAAACTTAAAATTTTCACCCTAAACACATAAAAAAATATTATTGTTAATTTTTAACCTATTTCTTTTTAAAATTTTTCGATATTATAAGAAATAAGGGTACTTTCCCCTTTAGCAAAATTTTTATCTTGACATACCTCGTATATCACTGCAAAAAATTAATATTTAATGATTGGATTTTAGGTTTTAGACCACGCAGAACTTTTTATAAATAATACCTTTTTTCGTAAAATTATTAATAAAAACGTTTTCGAATTTAAGTATACATGCTGTATAAAGGTTTCAAAAAGAGCGGTTATTAAAGATGTTTTGGTAATAGTTCAATATAGCGGTTTTCGCTAATATAAGAGATTTTCGAAAAATTCTTTTTCAGGCCGTTTCTATAGGTCGATTATCACAAAAATCTCTGTGCGCGTTTTCCAAAATCCATTTCTATAATTTATTATTAATAAAAACATATTTACGGGACGGTGGAGTGAACAGGGGTGCTGGGTGGGGAGAAAACAGTATAAATCCAACGTCAAACACAAGAAAACATTAATACACTGCACTCGGGGCACATGAAAAATGTAAATTAATTTTGAAAAGTATTAAATTTTTCGAAAAATTATCCCACACATATGAGATATCTCGTCCGCCATTAATTAAAGAAAGAAAATAGATAGGCTTGATAGAAGCAGCGTTGCCAAACTTCTTATGAAGAATTAACACCAAGCCTATTTCGGGGATTATCCACCATTTCCATGAGAAACAATGGTATTTTTTGTAGAAATGCCTCCTTCTTTATGTTTAAGTATTTTCCTTTTTTCTCTACAAATTATAATAGAAAGAAGGAATAACTTAATTTTTCATATGAATTTTGTCCTGTATCTTCCTTTTTTTTAAGCTATTGACACTTTCTTACTTTATTTGGCAACATCGCAAGACATTTACAGTTCTATTGCAAACTCTTCTTTTTATGCAGTGACAGTCATGGCGGGATTGTTGTACTATTATCTATTTTTAATTTTTTTAAACAATTTTTGGACATTTTTGTAAACAGAAAGTGCGGTGTGTACTGTGAAATACTGTTTTTGGGCGTTTAATGTAGGATTTCTGCTGTTTCGTCCCCACCCAGCACTCCTGTTCACTCCACCGTCCCGTAATATGTTTTTATTAATAATAAATTATAGAAATGGATTTTGGAAAACGCGCACACAGATTTGTGTCATAATCGACCTATAGAAACGCCCTGAAAAGAATTTTTCAAAAATCTCTTATAATAGCGAAAACCGCTATATCGAACTATTACCGATGTTTTAAAAAAATTAAAATTATTTTTGTTCTTTGTTTAATTTTATAAACTTGTGCCATTTTTATAAAACCAAACCGAATAATCCAGAATAATCCCAAAACTATCACGTACTATTATTTGTAATTTTTTTTATTGGGCTTAAAATTAAAAATATATTTAAAATTTAAATGCGCTACCACGGTATTTTTAATGATCAACGAATCTCTTGATGATAAAGTATTTTACACTTAATAAAATGATTACCCTTTTATTAGAACACAAGTAGATTTTAACACCCAATCAATCATTCACACATACAATCACGTAAGAGTGCTATATAAGTAAATTTATAAAGTAGGTTAAAAAAATGCCAATAAACTGGTACAATTCACTTTGGGTAGATACTGAACCATTAGGAAACTTGCTTTCTAATAAAATAGAAAGAGTTTATACAGGGTTATTTTTAAATTGATATATTCCTTTTAACACAGTATAGAATAGTTTACACCGCGAGGACCAATTAGAATCCGTGGACCAAACCGGGACTTATTTTGTTAGTTCACTAGTGTTTCACACTAACTAGTTTATGGATCAATTTGATTGACGTTTTGTCCTAGCGTACCAGAAAGCTGACAGCTGAGCATATGATGTTAGAACCTAACTCGTTTTATCTTTTTAAAACTGTAAATAACGCTTTCAAAATCCATTTTGAAAAATTAAAAAGAATGACGCACCTACGGGTTGCCAATGTCGACTTCAAAAGTTTACAAAATATAAAGCAGAAGAAGCAACAAATGCCTTATTGCAGGTTAAGACCGGAAATTCAACGTCTTTTTTTCCCAATTAAAGAAATGCACCGTCAAAGATCAAGGCCGTCATTTCTGGTCCGCTTTAAAGTCCGACGTGTTTTACACTTCAAGGAAGAACTCATATTTGGTCACACCTTACTCTAGGGACGGACTGAATTAGGGTAGTAACGAATTTCTATTCTTCAGTGTTTTCGCTGGAATCAAAAGTACGCGTGACGTCATTTTACCCAGACCCCTTGAAATTAAGTAAACATATCATTTTATTTTGAAGGGATGTCTGAGAAACGTCAACAACAACGCACAGCGTTGCCAAATCGCTACAAAATTTCAGGATTTATAGTTTAAAACATGGCGGTTCATTTTAAATGATCTCCGGAAAAAAAAGCGTATCGACCAATAGGCCCCTTTTAAGGGGAATGCCATCAATTACCAGTAGCAGTCGAGCTTAAAGATTTGTATTGAATTCTTTTAAGAAAAAAATAGTATGCCACAGCTTTTTTTTTAATCAATATTATTTTTAAAATAATCATTTACTGTGAAGTTAATTAGGTTTTCTGTTATTTTCGTACAACGAACGGTTTTGTTAAACAAAAATAAAAACCATTTTATTGCATGGCCAAATCTCTAAAATTTGATATGGTGTTTTGTATGAAAAAAGGTAAACGATTATTTAAAAAATAATATTGATGTAAGAAAAGACAGTGATGATTTTTTTTTAAAAAGGATGGAACGCCACTGTTAATTTTTTTAAAACCTTTACAGCAAAAAATGAAATGTTATGGTGAAGCAGTGTACCGAATTTCGTTGACATATTTGAAGTGGTATAAAAGTTAAGATAAAAAGACATTTCTTTCCTTAAACTTTATCACCCTGTATTTCGAGAACGAAGTACTTTCAGAACATAATTTAATTTGAAATATATTCTTATTTTCTTGCATTCTATACTTTGTTAAAAACTTAAAAATAACCCTTATTTTTGTTATCTAGTTTATTTTTACACTAACGATATTCCAGTATTTACTCAAAGTGGAACAAATATACAAAAAAACTTAAAATGTATTCTCTTACACGGCTGACAAAAAGAGATGATACATAGAGGGGAGATTTACATCTCCTGCAATCTCACGGTAGATGGCGTGGATTGTCGGTATCGTAGGAAACTGCGCTGTTGGCCGAGAGCTGGGTTCGGTTAACACTCGGCTCACCCTGCAGGCTACGACCCGGTCGCTCCTGTAACAAATATATTTTTGATAAACAAAATTTTACCTTTAAATAAAAACATAAAGACTTATACCAATTAGATATTCATTAGGGGTGTATACTTGAGAGTGGGATGGGTGGGGGTGTCAAATTTTTAAAACAAATATTTCAATTTTAAAAAAATAATTTAATTTTGTCTCTTTATTATTCCATTATTTTTAAATCAAGTGACACAGGATGTTGTTACTCCTCTGTTTCTTGAGGTTTTTAGAACATTTTTTAAAAGTTTTGTTCTGGTTGATCATATTATATGAATAAATTAACATTTTTTGCGGTTAACCGGCAAAACCATTAACATTTTATTTAAACTACAAGTGCCCATTAACCCCTATATTTTTTTAGATAAGAATATTTTAATGATATATCACATGGTGTTTATTTCTCAATATGTCGACCGAAGATTACCTTTAAAGAAATCAAAATGGTCATAATCTCGACTATAAAAAAATGATATTTAATGTGAAGACAGGCAAAATAAATTTTGGAAAATCGAGGAGTTTATAGCTGCTGTGGTGTAATAACGATTACGTTGGACAAACGGAGAAATTTCGAGGCAGGACTAAGGAGCATGGACTTTCATGTTATAGGTTAGGGAAAACAACATCCATCTGGAAATATTCGCGAAACCATACAAAACTCAGAAATCAATAGCCCCTAAAATATTACATGTAGAACAAAAGGGCAGAAAACAGATACGTTAGAAAATATTGAAATCTATAAGCATAAAGAGCAGAATGTACATCTGCTTAACACACAGATTGACCTAGGAATCTACCCTTGTAAAAACTTTTATAAAATATAGCAATAAAATCTTTAAATTTTACAACTGTACCATATTGATTTTAAAACTTTTGTAAAAATATGTTTTTATTAGGTATTACTGTTTATATATAAGTAACATAATTTTAGTTTGTCAGTACGTTTGAAAATGTAGTTGTACTACGAAACATGGAGCACCCTGTATATTTTTATCTGTATTTATTAAGCTTTTTCGGCTTTCAAAAAATACATAAGTATATGTATGTTTTGTTTAAAGATTTACCAAAAATTAGCATTCTTAATTAATTTTGCTTTTTTTAGAGAGAGCCATGACTGAAAATGACAGAACAGTATTTTCCTACGACCACATGAGAAAATAGTAAATAGCACACTGTTTTCATGCATAGAAAATGCCTTATATCACACTAGTGTTGCAAAGTACTTTACAACACTAGTGTTGCAAAGTATAATATAAAGCTGTCATCGCTGTCATTGTTATTTAAAATAAATTTGGAGTTATCAGGCTGTTATTGAGATCTACATTGAAAAAGCCATGCAATATTTTTTTAATGAGGACCTTTTCTAATTCTTAAATGATAAAAAGCGACTAGGTAGGTGATTTTTGATATAAAAATATTGTTAAACAGTATAATATATCGCAGTAAGGAAAAGTATATATCACCCTAGTGATGCAAAGTTTTCAATTGTTTTCTTATTTTTTCCGTGAAGACAAACAACTTTTATTGTTTTTTGGTGAATAACTTGTGGTCGTAGGAAAAATAGTGTACATTACTTGTGTGAAAATCACTTTCTTACACGCGTGGGTTTGTCGCACTCGGCTGACGCCTCGTGCAACAATATTCCCACTCGTGTGAAATAAGTCATTTTCCACCCTTGTAATGTAATATACTATTTCAATACTCACTTTCTTTGATTTCGCTACCCTAACGAATATTTAATTACCAATGAACTTTTATATTTAGAGGGTATTTTAATTTGCTTGGCTAAGCTTTAAAAAATGTAAATTTATCATAGAAAGACACTAATACAAAAAAGGTATATTTACTAAATTAAAATAAAATAAATACATAAAACCATAAAGTAACATACCTACGGATAAGAGAAACCATGGCATGCTAAAATTTTCGTACCGCTTTTGCGGCAGGCTCAGCTCTGCCTGGCGGTAGGCTTGTCATTTTTCCAGTTTACACTTTAAATGCGTCGGTCGAAGCCTCGCCTCTGTAAAACATCAGCGGTGAGGAGACACGTAAACTTACTGAAATGACTAACTGGCGGTATTTCAACGAGAAACGAATAAAATTATATTGGGAGTTTTCGCATGACCTGTCCTTAAATCGGCTATTCCATGATAACTCTTATAATTTCCTTACTTTATGATAAAACATTTAATATCAAAGAACCCATACTTAAACTAACAAAAAACAAAAATTAAAATAAATGTTTAAATTATAGTGTTCCATAGTGTGTATTTATTTTAGTTCTATCTAGTAAATATTATATTTTTTTCTGGAAATAGTGCTATTTCTATAATAGTATCATATTTTTATAGCTTGTCTATTATTGTTATGTTGTTTATTATAATTATATTGCAAGTTTTAAAATATTTTATAAGAACCTGCATAAACATTTATTAAAGCTTGGTTGGTTAATTTAAATAAATTAAAAATATAAAATTGATTTTTAATAAAATACCAAGTTGGGGTAGCGGAACCAAAAAAAGTGAGTATTGAAAATACTGTTTTGTTATTTTCAGTCATGGCCTTCTATAAAAAAGCAAAATTTATTGAAAATGTTAATTTTCGGTAAAACTTTAAATAAAAATACATACTTTATACATATTTTTAAAAAGCCAAAAGAGAGCTTAATTAATACAGATAAAAATATACAGGGTGTTCCATAAGAAAAAACATAAGTTGGGTTATTTTATTAAAAACTATCAAATAAGAAAGAAAACCACTTACACCACAATATTCTTAAAAAAACTACGTACCTAATTAACCTATTCGGCTTATGGCTGCTTCGGTTGTATCGGCAAGCGTCGATCTCCGGAGTTAAGCAGTGGAATGCGCGCCCATAATTTGATGGGTGTCCGGCGACAGCGGTGTTTTGGGCAACGGCACACGGTGTTCTGCTTGGGGATGCGGACTGAGCAACAACCATCCAAGTTATGGAATGAATGGTGTGTGAATGAGAAGGAGTAGGGGTCAAGGTACCAATAAGCCTCCAGGCTGCAGTGCACCACCTAGGGGGCGGTCGTCGGACCTGGGTGGATGACCCCGAAAGGGTGAAAAAAAACCTATTCAAAGTTTTTCCACAACTTTAATAGCAAAAGAGTTAAAAAAGATTATAAAAATGGCCAAAATCCGAAAATCACCCTGTAGCTCCGAGATGGATCGCAATAACCATGAACTGTTTTCGCTATAGTTGATTTCTCAAAAAAAGAGATCGGGAGTCTAATATTAGATTTTTGATATTCCTGACGGTTTCCGAGATACCCCGTAAAACCATCGAAAATAAAACACCCTGTACATGTGTGCAAGTACCATAAGATGTAAATAAATGATCTATGGTTGCCATCTTAAAAATAAACGGTACTATTTTATGCTGTCACTAGAAAGAAAACCTCCAAAAACAAAATTTGTCAAACACCACTACTACGAGGTACCTAATAATTTTTAAAATGTATAAAAAGCAGCGTGGCTGGCTGTATGGCCTCCAATGTTACCAACAAAAATTAGTACTCACCTACTGCTAGACGAACCACTCGTCCTTCTGCTGCGCGGGCGCATCGCCCCCTCCATTCTGAGGGGCGACCGCGGCCGGCGCAGCGCGGCCTACCCTGCCGGGCAGTAGGGGCGGCCCCGGGCCGGCGGCGTGCGGAACCCGGGCGGGCCCGCAGGGCGGCGCCAGTTTCCCGACGGCACTGTCATTGTATTGCCATCCGCCAGTGTCGTCGTACTGCCACTGGTCGGTTTTACCACGTGGCCGTTCGAGCCGTACATCTGCGCCACTGAAAAAAGAAAATCAACATCGTTAATGGCAGTTTATCTATTTAAATAGCAAATTGAAAAACCATGTTGTTAAAACTTGTCAACATAACCATCGTCTTTTACCTCATATTTTGTCAAAATTTCTTCGCAAACATATACAATAGAATACAGTTATAAAGGGAAATCTTTTTGCAAACACTATATTTTAAATTATAAGATGTTACCTCCAAATTCATAAATAAATTTCAATTCTAAAAAATTTAATAAAAAGATTTTGTAGTAACTTGCACTATTTTTTTTAGAAATAAAAAAATTCTTTATAAAGTAATTTTAATATCTGCTTTAAAAATCCTAGATGCTTTAATTGGATTTTTTTAAATTAATCTTCTAAGACTCCCTTTACAGTTCTCCTTCGGAATGATATTATTTTATAAAAATATGAGAATCATACAACTTAATGTTATGATAATAATCAAAGTTTTGTTTTTGACCACAAAAAAACTTTTTTTAATTATTTAAATGATTTGATTACGCCTTGTATATATATTTTTTAAAAAGTAGTTTTACATTTTATTGCGTTAAATATTAGATCCTAAACATATTTACTTACATGAATACGACGCATTTTGCTGTTGCACAGAATTTCCATGCCTATTGTTCCAGCCTCCTCGTCTACAGACGCACACCGACACCGCTACTATAAGCACTAGAAGTACTAGAAGGGTACTAATTACTACTACGACAAACCACGTGACTTCCAGGCCTAGGATGGTACCAGTATCGTTGTCTGAAACAAAATATAGTTATTATTAAAAAAACCAGTGTGCTCGTTTACCTATGTATATTGTAATTATTATTTGCGTTATACATAAAGCTCAGGTCAAAGTATATTTTTTTTGTATACTGATCGTTAAAAAACATGTAAGTTTTCAAACTTCATACAAGTAAATTTCGTTGTATAATTTGTATTTTAGGTATACCGGGTGTTGCTCCGTCGAGCGGGACATAGGGAATCCCATATAAATTTTGAAGTGGTCCAATATTGGCTCCTAATAATTTTAGAAGAAAATATAATAAGGATTTTTTAAAGAGCACGAATAGTTGTACCCAGTGTACAAATTTCAGCTCTTCTCAATCCGCGAGCTAAGAGATAAATGCTAAAATAAGTAACGAATCTCCTTTCTTCTTACCCGCCTTGTATTATTAGAAGTTTATAATAAAATACTAGAAAAATTATTTAACCTCTTACTCTCAAGTTGTCAGATCAATGTCACATCATTCTTAAATAATGAACTACTTAAATCAAGAAAAAATCACTATTATAAAATGGTTTTACCAGGGAAATAGTTATCGAAGAGTAGCGGACATATTTGCAGCCTATTTTCCCAATAGGCCAATACTAAGTAAATCGACAATAGAACGGACGATAAAAAATTTGAAACTACAGGCACAGTAATCAATAATTGCAAATGTAAAGAAAATCGACGTGATCTTTCGCCAAACGATTTTTTCTATGGGACATTTAAAAACTAAGCTACCAATAAAAAATATGAAAATTTAGTCCACCTAAGGAATGCTATTTCCGCTGAATGTGCCAGAATATCGATTTACCAACTAGCCAACGTAAGAAATGAGTTTTATAATCGTTTGGGTTATTGTCTGGCAGTTAATGGAGGAATATTTGAGCATTTGATTAAATCCTGATATTTTCGTCATAAATTGACTTCTAAATGTAGAAAAATTTGTTTTATTGTCTTGCGTAACTGTGAGTGCATGTGTTGGAATTAGCTGTAAACTAAAATAAAATGCGAGGATTCTTTTTGAAATTCCCGTATAAAATTGTTCAGTTTTGGCAATGACATTATAAATTAATGATCTAAATTGTCACTAATAAATCGATATGGTGTTTTTATTGTTGATTTCTAGAGTACAGGGTGCATAATGAGATACTACGTTGCAGAAGTATTAAGCAGTTTACTCTTTACTGGTTGGTTGAAAAATGCTCAAATTTTCATTTTGGGTGGAACTTACTGTGCTCTTCAATAAGTCCTAATAGCATTTTTTTCTAAAATAATTAGGGGAGCCAATATTTGACTACTTCAAAATTTACATGGGATTCCCTATGTCCTGCTTGACGGAGCAACACCCGGTATACATACGTACATATAAATTTATTAATTAAAAAAGGTAAACTTACTTTGGCATAAATTATTGGACGACTCGTCTGACCCATCAGCACAATGGTTTATTCCATCGCACACTAAATCTGTCGCTATACAGAACTCCCTTAGGTTGCATCTAAACTCTGTACAGGCGTGTTCTGGAAAAATAAAATAAAATGGTTAAATATTAAAAAAAACATATCAGTTTATTTAGTTAGTTTTGTAATTTTAACATCAGTTATCAGACAAAATATTATTTGGCTTTTCTCCAGAATAAAATTAAAAGTTTATTTAACATTTTAAGAAAATTAAAACTTTTATACAAAAACTTTTAAAACTTTTTATTTTATTGCATTAAAATGATTTTAACCGAGTGCCAATGAACCTTTGTTTATAGATTGAAAACCTTTGTATTGTAAGTAACTTAATATTGAATATTTCATTTTTTTATTTCTTTTAAAGTAATAATAACTTTTTATTATATTGTGTAAGAGCAGAATAGTTCTTCATAATGTATAAAAGTTTTTAATTTTCTTAAAATGTTAAATAAATTTTTTAATTTTATTCTGGAGAACAGCCAAATAATATTTTGTTTAAATTTAATCTCCCAGAAAACAAATAAAAAATAAAATACTTTATTATATGGCTAAACATTTTTTACTATTCTTTTTATCTGGTTAAGATACCTAATAGGTGTATCTTTTACCAGTTAATTTTTCAAAAGTAATGTCAAACTCTAAAGTGTCCATCAGACATTTCATTTTTATATATATATTTTTTCAGTTTTCTATTAAGTTTATAAGTAAGTTTTTAGGTAAACTGTTTACCACATTTTTGGTAAACTATTTACCACATATTTTGAGACGCAACCATTGGCCCAGTTCTCGTCTGGCGTCTTGTTAAGATTTTATTTTATTGCATTAAAATGATTTTAACCGAGTGCCAAAGAACCTTTGTTTATAGATTGAAACCTTTGTATTGTAAGTAACTTAATATTGAATATTTCATTATTTTATTTCTTTTAAAGTAATAATAACTTTTATTATATTGTGTAAGAGCAGAATAGTTCTTCATAATGTATAAAAGTTTTAATTTTCTTAAAATGTTAAATCACTTTTTAATTTTATTCTGGAGAAAAGCCAAATAAATATTTTGTTTTAATTTAATCTCCCAGAAAACAAATAAAACATAATATCAGTTATCAGATTTATATTTTATTTAAGGGAAGACCATGTATAAGAGAAGACAAAAAATATGAATTTTCAATAAATCAAACTGTGTAGTAATATTGTGGCAACCGTTTAAAAGTTATAAATAAAATACATTGTTTTTATTCTTACTGTGAAGGTCAATAACTCCCTAAAGAAGCGCGATAGAACTTTTTTATATGAAATACTAATATTATTTTGGCTTACTCTATCACCTCCATCATTTTGGACCCCACTTTTCGGACACCCTGTATAACTTAACATCCGATACATTTTAGCATATTCTAGTTATAAACAAAGTACAGTGTATTTACTTTGAGGCGCAAATAAGAGAAGGTATATCGAACCATTATAAATTATAATAAATTAAAAATTAAACCTTAACATTATGAATATAACAAATGTATCATAATAAGCTAGTTAGTTTTCGCAATTAAAGTTGAATTATAAGCCACTGGTAATTATAAAGAGTCTAAATCACTCGCGACAAGCCAAATTATTACCCGTTGAGCACACACGCTTCAGTGTTTTATGATCGCAAATGTTGGATGTGTTTGTGAATGGTAAGAGTGAAATACTCACAGCGAATTAACATAAGGTTTTAAAACTTTTGTAATATTTTATATACAGGGTATTTCCTAACTACGGTAAGAAGTTGAAAATATGCTCTATATTGGTTAGGCGGATTTATTTATTGGATGGTCTTTTTGTTGAGTACACTCCTGGAAAGAATGGAACCGTTTTGGTCCTGGTCCCGAGGTATACGAGCTGACCCTGTTCAGCCCTATTGACCCCTATGAACTGGCCGGTCGTCTGAAACATAATTAAGAAAAACCCCTAAAAACCCACAAAATTCTACTTAAAAACGACGTTTTGGTGGCAAGTGTCTGCCACCGTTGCAAAGTTAATATTAAGTTAAAAAATAAAAATAAAAATTAACTAATAAATAAATTAAAAATTATTTAAATTTTAGCCATTTTAATATCGCAAACTGAAAATAGTTTGACATTTGTGTCATGAGTGACTTGCCACCGAAACGTCATTTTTTTGGGATATTTGAGGGGGTTTTCTAAATTTTGTTTCAGGCGATCGGCCAGTTCATAGGGATCCATACGGCAAAACAGGGTCAGCTCGTATATCCCTGGACCAGGACCGAAGCGGTTCCATTCTTTCCAGGCGTGTACCCAACAAAAGACCATCCTACTGTAAGAAACTGGTACACCCGGATAGGTGTACAAGAGGACAAGTGAACTAATTTTTCTAAGAATTTTTAAACGTCGTTTTAAAATTCAAAAATTACACAGTAACACAAATAACAAAAAATTCCAGCTTTGAAAGAAATACCATGGTTTCTTTATGTTCTGGGGTCGCTGAATCCGAATCTGGGGTCGGTTTGACCCCCATCAGGTCACGGTCAAGGTCATTTTAGGGTCAAATCATTAAAATTCATTAAAAATGGATGACAAATCCTTATTTTTATATTTTGGAAGTCCGAATCCGGCGTCAATTAGACCCCGTCAGATCATGATCAAAGTCAGTTCAAGGTCAAATCATTAAAGTTTATCGAAAATAGACCACAATCTTGATCTCTTTGTGTTGTTAGAATCCAAATTTAAATCAACCTCTTGACCCTATTAGGTTAAGGTCAAATTATCAAAATTTGTCGAAAAACAGACCACAATCTTAGTATCGATATGTTTTTGGTGTTGCTAAATCCGAATCCGTGGTCAAATTGACCTCATTATGTTAAGATCAAGGTCATATCAAGGTCAAATCATCAGAAGTTATCGAAAACAGAGCCCAATCATGATATCTTGAGGTTTTTTGGGTTAATGACGTTAAAATGATCTTCACCATGACCTGATGGGGTCAAATGACCCCGGATTCAAATTCAGAAACTCCAAAAACGCAAAGATACCACGATTGTGGTCTATTTTCGATAAATTTTGATGATTTGGCCCTTAAATGACCTTTACCCAGACCTCATGGGGTCAAACCGACCACAGATTCGATTTGATGATGATAATGATGATGATTGATGATAAAGTCCTTCGGACCTTCAATTTTTTGTTGTAGAGCTGTGATTGCCTTTGACCATGATCTGATGGGGCCAAACCATAGATAACCTACATTTAGATCCGCAGTGGCAAGAAACATTTTTCCGATTTTTACGACCTCGCACAGTAAACAAATGGACGGGTGGACGAACATGCGCACTTAAAAGCCGTGGCAAAATACAATCAACGGCACTCTGTACCCTCCGTCCGCGGTCTGATCGTGACGCTCATAAGCTACCGTACTCCGAGCAGAAAGCCAGGACGCCGTCAACAAATTCTTTCCGATAATGCGGATAGTCTGTTTGGCGCCAGGCGCGTTCACCTTCGATTTGCTTGGCATAAACCCGTTTTTTGCCCATGAAATGTAACTTTTGTTTCGCGCAGGTAATAACATTGGCAATCCATCGAGATCAGTGGGCCAAACTGACTCAAATTTGTATTCAGTGACCCCAAAAACATAAAGAAACCATGGTCTTTCTTTCAGAGCTGAAACTTTTTATTTTATTTGTGTGGCTGTGTTATTAGTCCATTTGTCCTCTTGTAACATCTATCCTGGGACACACTGTATGCACGGACTTGTTTCTTTTCTGAGATACAGAGCGCTAAAGTTTTTAATAAAAGTCGATATTTTTAAATATCCAAAAACCCTTTGACCGATTTAGATGAAATTTGGTACACTTATTTAATGTAATAACCAGCTTGTCAAGCTCTACCTAGATTAAGATTATTCTTGTGGCATCTCAGTGGGCACCACAGCCAATATTATTGAAAAATAAGAGTTGGTCAGTGACTTTTTAAAAAGTTTTTTACATTTTTTTCCGATCAAGCTATTAAAAATGCAACTTTTTATACTTTATTTTCTTCATATGTAGCTTAGTTTTCGAGAAAAAAAGTAATGCAACTTTAATCGTTTCCAAAAAGTACCCATAGGCAACATGGTTAAAATATATATATATATTTTTTAATATGTCAAAAATATTGTTAAAGGTGGCAGAGAAAAATTATAAAACATACGTAATACATACTCATAATACACAACATATACAATTATTTTCTTATTGAATAAGTGACAAATTTCACCCCCAGGCTAAAAAAAATAAAAAATGTATTTCACACTATGTTTTAGTGCTATTCAGAAAAACGTGTTAAATCGCATTTTTGGATTTGATTTGAAATAACATGTTTTAAAAAACACCAGGAAATATTTCAAAATAACATTGTATATTTAGTATCTAAATAAGGCTTAAAAGTGTGTTCGGATAAAATGGATATCAAAATCGAGAATTTAGTTTCATTAGGATAATCATTTAGTTTTAATGGTATTTTTGTAATTATGTTTATTAGGGGCATTAGGCTTCTAATCGATTTTATTACAAAACCTCTTGTAGAATAGTAGTCCGCATAAAACAATATTTAAATTATATTTAGTATTTTAAAGTTATTTAATAAATGAAATAAGCATTGTTTCTTTTAGCGTTTATTTTAAAATAAGTACACAATACAACAACGACGTCGCCTGAAACTAAAAAAACATTACCCTTTTGATCTTTACGGACCGGCGACAGGAAATCGTAAAGTTGCTGAAAACACCGCCAAAAGAAAATAAAAAAAAAAGAAAAAATTGCAAAAATGTATCTTTGTCTCTAAAGTTGTAAAACATTTGTATTTACTTTTTTGTATGCTTTTAAAAAGTTTGGTTTAGACAAAACCAAAGAGATTAAAAAGAGAGAGAATGGATCATTAATCCTAAAAGTGGCACAATTTACCTCGTGTATTAGGATTTCACGTTACTCTTTGTTTGACCTCCGGACAGTGCGGACGTGCGTAGAGGACTACAAAGTTCTTCCCGGAGTGGCGGTTAGAGGTGCCGTACGGACGTTTTTACCTTCGGGGATCAAGGAAAGATTCACGCTAAATTGACGGCATCTTTCTTCTGGATCTAAGCGCTGTGAGCAAAGATTCCTATAAGCTGATGGTATCCTGTTTGGTGGTGAACACGAGGTATTTCTCCAATGGCGGGAAATAGATGGGCGTGTCATGGGAACTGTCAGTAGTGAAAGTGAAGGTTACACCGTAACACCAGTAGCAGGTCTTAGTTTGACAGCCGACAATTTATGCATTGAATCGATTATAGAATTATTTTTGTTTTCTTTTGGAATTTCTGGGAGCTACGAGCTCGATTATCCAGATTTTCCACCGACGAAGCTCTGGAATGCATAGTCCGGAAGGGGAAGAGTGGTGGATTGGACCTGAAGGGACCAAAACCAAGAAAAAAAATAGAATAGAATAAAATAGGGTTTTACGTCATGCGCACAAATTCACTTGACAAAATTTGTGCAGTGCGATGATACAAAATCCCTCAAAATAGTGCAGTGTTCGATTAACAGCCCGACTAGTTAAAATTCGTGAAATATTGGGTTGATAACATTAAGCGACACACAAAATTATTACATTGAAAGTGTATATTTAATATTCTTTAACTTATTATTTAAATAAAAACCCATGATTCCTAAAAAATATTTGTGTTTCTAAACAAAAATTAAATAGAAATTTAACGGACCTCATCGGTAGCTTAAGGTGTCATAAGTAGCATGAGTGTGCCATTTTTCAATGGCTTGGCGTATGACAACTACTTCTCCACCCTTTTTTATTCTCAATGGACAAAACAGAGCAACAGGCCAATCTGCTTTTCTTTTGATTTTTAGATTTATCAAAATGTCTGGCATGAAAAAATTGTTGAGTAAAAAGATTTAAACTGGTCATAGTTTAAAAAAACATAGATAATTCTGCATAATTTGGGATTTTCGAACAAATTAGATCATATTCTAAAAAAAACACAAATAAAAGGTGTTAAAACTGAATTTTCCTTTGGAGAGCAAACCAAAAATTTAATTCTTTTTTGCAAATTGTAAGTATTTCTTTTTAGGCCAATAGCATGTATTATATACAGGTTTGTCTCTAAGTAAAGAGCCAAAATTTAACTGAGGAATTGTGAAGTTAAAAAAGATAATAATTGAGATACAGGGTGTCAAAGTACAAAACATATTTTGAAATAATTTTGATAATATTTGATACTTTTTTTGAATATTGTAATAAATATTGGTATCTAAGAGCAAGTGTAGTTAAATTTAAATAAAATATTTTGACTTCACAAGTCTCTAGGTGAATTTTGATCCATTACTTAACCATTTATAGGGCAACACTTTTTTTCTTCAAAATAGATTTATATTTGGGTGGGGGCTTTTGTAGGTTATAAAAATCATGTGTGAACCTTTAACAGAGCTCTACGTGACATATAAGGAGAAATATTTTAAAATATTGTGTCGTATTACTTGAATACATAGGGCCATTTTACGTCACTGGGACAAATGTCCCATATGGAACTATCTTCTTGGGACCATGATACCGGTGGACAAAAACTATCTTGTTTTAATTTCACTACTAAATAACACTACTTTAAGTACATATTTGACTAACTTAATTTAGTACGGGCATACCCCCACTAGGGGTAGCCCGTACGAGAGCTTAACTAAAACTTTAACTTTATAGTTGATTTCACTTTTACTACCTACTTCTTATCTATCTTTTTCTCTCTTATTATAAGCAGTGCCGTATTATCCATTAGGCTAACTAGGCTACAGCCTAGGGCGCCATGAAAAAAATAGGCGCCAGACAGGGGAGTAATAAGCGCTAGACAGGGAAGTTTCTAAAAGTTTAGGTCGGGTGCGGAACTAATTTTTCGGTGGGGATATAAATAAAATAAACGCGAAAAGAAGAGAATTACCTTTTTTTTCTGTATATATACCAAGTTAAACTTAGTATTTTGGTGACTTAGCACGTTGTTGACCCTGAATAAAATAATATGACCTAGACTCTGTTATTGCTTAGTGACAAAAAACCTTGCACTATATTTTCGATTATTTCTTTTAATTTTTTGGATGTGATTTCTTTAATGCCGAAATAATTAAATAAGTATTAAAATTATAAAAACCCATATACCCCCTATACAGGGTGTTCACAATATTATACAATTTTTGAAGTAAATTTTAAAGTATAATATTATGCTATTCAAATAAATTTACTGGAAATATATAAAATAAACAATGATTTTTGGAATACTTACAATGGAAAAACTATAACAAAAATAAAAGAAAACCCAACATTCACATAAAACTTTTTATTTCAAAAAATGCAACTTGTTTTTGTTTTTTCTTTTGGGTTCCTTAACGTTCCTTGGCAGAATATATTCCCACCAAACGACATAAAATTTAAATTTTTGTCTTGCTAAAAGAAACTGAAACTTGCCAAAACTCGACTATCATTAGTTATGACATACTTGATCTGGTGGGGATACGTGGGTATACTTATAGGCACTGGTTCTTCTAAAACATTTTGGTGGGAAATTATTATCCCAAGACCTATAAAGGGTTAAGAACAGGGGCGGCTGGTGCATAAGAGCTGCAGTGCTGCAGAACCACTGGAATTTTTTCATAACATACATACTGCGCAGTGGACCATCTTAAATAATTTTCAGTCTCTCGCGACGTTATTGCATTAACTAAACTGAGCGACTCTTTTCGGTGCGCCGCACGATTGTTTTAATTTCCTCTATGCCGAATGCCCTTGTCGTTGGGCAAAATTCGGCTGCTAAAATACGTAAATTTTGGTTATGGTTGTGCGGCATCCGCGGTAGCACTTTACAGGTTATTTAGACATTTTTTATATCGCGCGTGTCGAAGTCGACAAGTTTATATTTTTATTCGTATTTGGTTGTGTGTTTAGTGTTTATAGACAATGGATGTGGTGCATAATTTAGTGAACGTTAAACGATTTTTTAAATATTTATATGAAGAGAAACTTGAACTAAAAACTAGTGGTAGACCGTTACCAGACATCGTGATTGAAGTAACCTGTGTTAGCAGAGGAAAACCTTATACGCGTCATTTCAATAGAGATATTTGTTCTCGAAATAACTGGATTTATGGATGTAATAGGAAATGCCCTTTTTGCTTTCCATGTGTACTTTTTGCAGGCGAAGAGGGTAGTTCACCACTTTAAAAATTTTTAATACAAAATAATTTAGAAAGCACTTTCAAAGAGACAAAAAATGTGCTAGATATTTTAATAACTACTCCTATGTCAACATCAGAGGCTGAAAGGTGTTTTTCTACACTTAAGCGAATAAAGACCTTCCTTCGAAATACCATGTCACAAGATCCTTTAACTGCATTGGCCATGCTTTCCATTGAAAAAGACTTTATATTAAAAATCACAGACTTTAATGACAGAATTATTGATCGATTCGCTTCGAAGAAGGATCGTCGGATTGATCTCATATTTAAACAATAACGTAAGTTTCTAATAATTTTATTTCCGTAAATATTTTTTTCTTATTTTCGTTAAAACCCAGCCTGCATAAATATGAAACCTGATAACTGAATATCGACTTAGGATTAATTTCGATAAAAAGTGAATGCGCCGCGAATATATTATTCCATTTATTTGAGTAATTTAATTGCAGAACACCTATA